>JASCZW010008575.1:0-49337 GCA_034211315.2 Aedes japonicus
CAACCGACGTCGACGTCGATGACGGCAAGAGAGGAAAAGCACGACGCATGAGCCGCTTTTCCGGTCTCTACGATGAAAGAAAACGCACCTTCGTGCGATGGATCAAGAGACGAGACGAGAGTGAGCGCGATTTTCCGAGTATTTAGTCTGCCACCTACAACAGGTATCAACTTGCTTGCATCGGCTCGGTTTGCTTTCATTTACGTTTGTTATTATCCCTACTGGGTCGAGGAGTCTGTTGTTGATGTTTTGATAGTGTTTTTGTTGTTGTTTTAGTTGTTATCCCCCGATGTTATGATCGTTGGTTTATGGGATGAGAATGAATAAAATGGATTTTCTCGGAATTGGTTGGTTCAAAACGGTTTTTATGGCGTGAGGGAAGCTGTTCTTATTTTTTTTTATAAAGCTCATTTAATTTGAGTTTGAATATCTTAATCGGAGTGACTTCTCGAGAAGGCAGATGTTTGGTATAGGAGCTGCTCTTCCGAAAATTCCCTTATGCGTCTGAAATTAAACTTATCATGCTTTGGCCGTGCACATCATTCGTCTGCAGTCGACAGCACATCTGCTAGCAGCTGTTTAAATCCAATAGGAATATGGTTTTCTTATTTTCGTTTAGCCTAAGCCGAGGCATATGGTATTTTTTTCTTTATCGAACACAACCTTAAACTTTTCTTTGATTTTTGCGACATCGTCATGATACTTATCAGAGTCCTATCACTGTGATAAAACTCATGTAAATCCCATCATCCGATAAGATATCTGAAACCACTTCCCCCTACAAGCGGTCATCATTAGCTCATGCCAAAACAAGCGCTCGCCCCAAGAGTCGAAGAGTTACACAACAAGCAGAAAAACCACTACTGGGGATGGTGGCTTGAATGCGGCTTAATCGGCCGCCTCTGTGCATCTCGAACACGGCGACGACGACGACGACGACTGAAGTATCGAAAACAAACACCAGCGGACCCGGGCGAGCCTAACACAACTCGACGCCCATATGAAATGACCTCAATACTGGCCAATAGAAGCAACACAGCACCGAGCATTCAACCACTCGAGGTAGGTTTTGAGTGCCCCAGAACAGCACACTGTTGTTCTCTGAAAATGACGGTACGTGCCTCAGCACACCGATCAGAATCTATAACTGTTTTTGTCCGATTGACTGAGACCTAATGCTACTGCTTACCCAAGATGATCCCGTCCATCTGCTGCAGAACCGCTTCCAGGATCTTGCTGGCCTCGATGTCCGAGGGTACTTGACCTTTCGATGCCATATTCGAACGCACTTATCACCCAAGGGAAGGCACTTTCTTGCTCCTAATCGCACTTTGATTATCACTTATGAAACCGTCGATGTATTCCGGACGAAACGAAGACCTCGCGTAACTCACCACCAAGAAGCACTTGAACACACGAAACACTGGGGCACCTCACATTACAAATTGGCACCTCCCGCTGTACAATAAGCAATGAGCCACACTTTTTTCGGTTTTCTTCTGTAGCACACCTGTGGAATTTGCAATTCGCGTGATCTGACGTCATCACTTAGTTTGCATTCCAGTAGTGCAAACCTCACGCGCAGCCCGACTCAAATCCCGTACATTCAATTGGTTAAATTAGTTCACCAGACACATACCACTCTTCCGCACAATTAATTAATCCGAAACACTGAGCCGACGAACCGCGGATGACAATAATCTCTCTGATCGCGGCGGCGCACACGTAAACAACTTAGCATTTAATATATAAAACAACTGCTCGATCGAAATCCAGATCACCACACAGAGGAACTAACTTAAAACATACAAACGGGGAAGGCTTTAAAATTAAAGGATAAATTCGCGAAAATCAAATCCCGATGACGACGATGATGCACAACAATAAAGCAAAGCTGCACTCTATTCGAAGCTGTGTATGAATGGCTGGACGCGAGCAACAGTAGGGAAGTAAAACAAAAACACTCGAACGTGCGTGCAGTCGTCTACATGTGTAGAGATGGCGAACACACACAGGAATACATGGCACATCAACAATCCGAAATGTGGAATGGTGTGGAAAGGGTAGCGTGAGGGTGGAGAAGATGGTTTAAGTAAGGAGGAAGGGTGAGTAGGTTGGTTTGACGTTTCATTTCCTTTATTTTGATGTAATTTTATGGTAATCGCAAGAGTGGTTTAGGTTTGTGGTATTGGTGTAGTACGCACTGACGTTTCTCTGATGCAATCGAAAATTATGTTTTAACATTTCAGGTTGGTAGTGTGGACTAAAGACACCTGGCGGCGAGTAGTAGAAATGAGAAATTATATTCATGGGGATATTTTCAAGCTAGTGTGATGATATCAATTTGACAGTTTTTCAATTGAGTCGATATCATAAAAAAATGTTTGAAAATTGGAAATATCATTCTTATTAACATGCAACCCTAGGAGTGGACACTAATTTCTGCAAAATCCAAAGAAGTAAAGAGAAAGTGTCGAAGGCCCGATAGAGCTCAGCAGGTTTTGAAAATTGAATAGAAGTAGATATAACAAGACATTCGACTATTACTGTATTACCGAACAATTTGAATCCGGTGCATTCGATTGTTTCGTTAAGTGCTCCTTCGAATATAAAGTCAGTTCCGGAATTCGTCAAATTCAAGTAATAGGCAGTTATTGAAACATTTTTGTTTCAGGCTACAGTTTCCGTATCACCCGGCAGTTCATATAGTCCTGTGTTTCGTATCGACCTGACTCCTTGATTGTTTCGTCCCCTGGTGATTTGGTTCCACACTAGTGCTGAGTTCCCGTGTCTGGGGGTTCTAATTTAGATAAAGCGTGTGTTATTCGGCAGTTACAGGAACTATCAACAATTCGAACCACCTGAGAATTCTTTCGTATGTATTAATTCATACATGGGTATGGTTAATACTCTAAATGAATAATTGTGGAAGAGCATCTGCTGGGTTAATTTTTTTATTGGTATTTCAGGTTTGAAATAGCATCAAGCATCCTAATGTATAGAAAAAAAACTTTAAAGGACAGCCCAATAGGATTCTACCAGCGGCTGTATAGTTATAAAGAAAATTAATACTTTTGGCTCAGGAAGTACCAGCACATCTAATAAATCGCCCCTAAATCATTTCTCACATCGAAGAATCCCTAAAATATTCTGCCATAAACACAGTATCAAAGCAAAAACAAAGATTCTAGTGTTTGAATATGAACCAACAGGGCCCTGTAGCATAATCAAAATCTTACTAATAAAAATAGTCTTGTAACTTGTATATTTCTGTTGCATAAAAATTCTACAAGTACAAAACTACAAGTCTAATATTACAAGCTAATTGAATAACTAATATTATTTGTAGAATTTACAAAGCGTTCGTTGTATAAACAAATTATGACAACAAATTATTAGCTTTCATTTGTACTTTTCTACAAGTGGAGAACTTCTTGTAACATAATTTACAAGTTCGAATTTGTTTTCAATTTGTTATTTATATAGCAGCAATGTACCGTTTCAACATTCTAAGTGACTCAGACGATGAAGAAAGTAGTTCGAGGGAAACACGGAGGTGTCGTAGGGTGAAATATTACGCTCCACGAATAAATTTCAGTTTCCAATATGCAGCTGATTTTTACGAGTATTTCCGGATGACACCTGCAAAAGTGGAGCAAATACTTCAAGTAATCGGCCCTGATAATCAGCTTACTAATCGTGGAGGAGCCTTGCAGCCTTTCCAACAATTGTTTGTTACATTGCACTGGCTGGGTCAAGGAAACCAGTATCACGGTACCGGACTTACTCGATGGAATTCACAAATCAACTGTAGGAAGGACAAACACAACGTGGGTTTCTGCAATCAACAGAAGATTATTCCAGAGCACAGTTTATTTGGCCGTCCAACATTTCAGGTGTAGTGGAACAATTTTACAGAATGGCTAGGTTCCCCAGCGTGATAGGAGTAATAGATGGATCCTTGATTCCAATCGATGCACCTACAATAAATGAAGAAGCGTTCGTTGACAGGAAGGGTTCTCACTCCATTTATTGCATGGTGGTTTGTGGACCAAATTTGGAGTTCTTTTACGTCAGTGCTAATTGGCCTGGAAGTGTGCATGACGCTAGAGTGTTACGTAGAAGCAGTTTATTTCGGCGTATGGAGGAAAGCAATATTTTTCCCAATGAAGTCATATTAGGAGATTCGGCATATCCATTAAAAGTTTGGTTAATGAAACCACTGCACAACGATCCAACAAATGATGGTGAGCGTAATTATAACAGGCTGAAATCAACAAGACAAGCAGTTGAGCGGACACTGGGACTATTAAAAGAAAAGTTTTCGTGCCTCAACCATCTTAGAGTAAATCCTCATTTTGCAGGTCAAATATTTAAGTGTTGTGTGACATTGTGCAACATAGCGCGGCAAAATGAAGAGGATGAAATCGACTTAGAAAATATTCCTTTTCATAATGACGAGATTGATTCTGGATTGAATGAAGTTAACACAGATATGAATGCTCAAATAGCGAGCAAATACAAATTATTCAATCAATGTGCTAAACAAAACCTTTAGAGATTTTTTTATAATAATAATATATGTAATAATCGATATCAAAATTTGAAAAAATACATGGACTTGACAATTTTGTGCACTATTTTTTAATCTTTTTTTATTATCTATTCCCGTCCAATTTTCTTTCTTACGCTTAAGGCAGTATTTATTTAGGAAAAACTGGATTATAAATAGAACAAACTGAATGTCATCAAACTTCTTCGTCACTTTGACCATTATTTACAGAACATGGTAAGAGATACTCAACATCAGTAGGTTCATCCAAATTCATCTCGCTTACTTCTCGGATTCCCAAGTTCTCTGTAAACTTTGATCTTGGCAAACCATACTTGAGCTCAAAATTATAAATGTTTAAGCTCAATAAATAACTTTCCTTTGACATTTTTTCTACTTCGAGTGCTTTCAACTCTCGCTCTTTCTCAAGAATGTCTATTGTCAACTGCAATCTTCAAACTGATTAGATCCGCATTTTCTTATACACCATTGGTAGCTGATACTTCTGAAACATTGCGCTTTCTTTTCTAGGAGCTAGGTTGGTGAACCTTATCGTCAGTGTGAGATTCAGGAACTTCTTTCGAGGCATTTGACGTACTAGGCTGGATGACTTGTTGATAAAATTCCTCCTCCACTGATTCCTCCAAACTTTCCGGAATTACTAATCCCTCCAACACTGGCGATTCTTTGCCGAGTATGTTGAAAATGGTCCAAACAGCACCTCTTTGTTCTCGAATGCTATCTAAAACGCAAAGTTTTATTTTCCGCTGCTCCTCACGTTTATTGCCCTTTTGGCAGACATTGTACAAACTTTCAGCGCTGCAACGTGCAGAATATAAACAATAACAATAACTGTTTCGCGGTAAATTTTTTCGATTTTTGACAGAAGAATGAATCTATTCACTTGTAGTTCATGTGTTACTAATAATACAAGTGCTTTGTATTATTAGTGAAATTGGGACGTATTATGCTACGCAAAATATTAGTACTTGTAAATTTAGGAGTTGTAACTTGTAACTTGTAGCTAATATTATTAGGTCGATTATGCTATAAACAAACGTAAAGTGAGTAGTTACATTTGTTTGTATTTTATTTGTATAACTATATTTCATACCTACTGAAAGTAAATGTGTAAAGCCTAAGGAAATACTCAAAAAGATAATAATAATGGAATACCGGAAAGAGTCAAGAACACATATCGCTAGATAGTAAATAGGGACAGAAGGAATCTCGTTAATCCATTCATGCGCGTCACTAATAGATCATTGCACCGAATCTATTAACCTCACTTTTTTGACAGTTCAGGGAGCTTGTCTACAAGGTGTTGGAATTTGGACCGCTTAAACGAATTTTTACATTGGCTTTTTCCGGATTTTGTACGATTAGATTCAGGAAATGGTGTAAAATCAAGCACTGGTGTCTGTTTTCCGGCAAGTTTAATTCAATCGCAACAAATACTGAGCACAAAATCTCAAACCGATCTTACCGAAAATATTCTAAGTCCACGTAAACAAGCTCTCTGAACTGTCAACCCTGTATTGATGACGCCTTCGTGCAATGATCTATTAGATGACGAGGCATTTGGCTACCTTAAGAGAGTCATAGTTACTCCCGCCGTTTACCCGCGCTTGTTTGAATTTCTTCACGTTGACATTCAGAGCACTGGGCAGAAATCACATTGAGGGTTATTCCTATGAGCGACGTTTATCACTTGGTGAAGTGAGAAAACTCACTTGCGGTGACGTGACTCTCCTTTGATTTACTCAGAAGAGTCACGTCACTACAAGTGAGTTTTCTCACTTCACCAAGTGACAAACGTCACTTCGACTCTCGGAATAACCCTCATTGTGTCAACACCTGTTGAGACCATCACAATGCTTTGTTTTAATTAGACAGTCGGATTCCTCAGCCGTGCCAGTTCTGGAATTGACTGTTTGGCGATGACTGCAGCGCCCCGGGGAGCACCCTCGCGAAGGAGCACCTGGCACCCGGGGAGGAAACGCATTGAGGCAAACCGACACCGCGAAGCGCCGGCATAGCCCGAGTCATCCCAGCCTTCAGAGCCAATCATTATCCCGAAGTTACGGATCTTATTTGCCAACTTCCCTACCTACATTAATCTATCGACTAGAGACTCTAAACCTTGAGACCTGCTGCGGATTCGGTACAAGCTGTTGGGAGTTTGCGTGCCCCAGTCTTCGATTTTCAAGGTCCAAGAAGAGAATATCGATACAGCAATTTAATACCATGCTCTACCAGCCTTCACTCTGCTAACGTTGAAGAAAGTAGACGCGTTTTGTAGCAGTAGGAAGTTGAAGTAGAAAGAGAAAACATGGAGGTGCAAAATCAGGAAGTGGGATACGACAATTAGTGCTGGGAAAAATCATCTCTCCTCAGCTGATTTTAAAGGTTGAAAAGAACTCAGCGCCCATTCAACTCTAGATGGCGTGAAAATTTCACAAACCTTAAGCTTAAGCTAAGCATCTGCTAACCATAAGCGTCCTACCTCATCTAAGCAGTCTGTTTCAGCAAATACAAATGTTTACCCCGGGAAGTGAGCCCTCCTAATAACTACCAAAATTTCGGAACAATCGACTTTAAAACTACCATCCTCTTTTTTAAGGCTGCCAAGACCATTTGAATGATCTTTTGAAAGAACTTTGTGCAGCCTTGCAGCTGTTAGAGCGTTGTTGATCTCTTCGCAGACCCGTCTCCAGTCCTTCGTTTGGCACGCCTCATTTCTCTATTGTATTCAGTCAGAGCCTTTTTATATTGGTCCCAGTCTGGAAGCAGCTTTTGCTCGATTGAACAATTGTCTGGATGTTTTCCTCAATTCTGCCAGTTTGTCGTTCCACCAAGGAACATCCCTACTGGATGATCTATGTTGAACAGGACAATTAGCATGATATGATGAAATCATTTTTAATTTTTCTTATTATGAATTTTTTTTTTATTGTACCATGAATTGTATTAACACTTTTTAAATAGAAACGATATACACTGTGTCCAATATATTATCATACAAAAATAAAACTCTATTTATTTAAAATCGATAATCCAGATTTTTTTGATAACTTTACCCATTATATTCCAATATAATATTGATCAACTACAGCATATGTTTTGGAACAACACCGCCTGTAACCTTCTTGACCAGCTACAGATGAATCCTAGAGGGTTTGAGCTGTTTAGTGGAATACTTGTAACTATAAATTAGAAGAAAAATTAGTCGAGTTATTAGTACGAGACACTCAAGAAGTCTGCACATTGTAGACGAAATACGCGTATCTGTCGAAGATAAGCAAAGGTAGTTGGAATTAAATGGAGATTACTAATTTTTCTTCTAATTTATAGTTTCAGCTACAGATGTTTTTCGAAACCGTCACAGGTGGTACGCACGACTTCCATCGGCATTTCATCGCAAATTCGTTTGAATACGGTTTTGAATTGGTTCATATTAGACGGCCTGTGGTCATTTACTTTTGCCAGCATGTATGACCATACGAAATAATCCAAGTAAATCAGATCTGGTGAACTGGGAGGCCATTCATTCTTGTCCAAAAAGTCGGTCAAATTTTCTTGGCACCAGCCCTGAATAAGATTTGCAGTATTCGATGGCGCTCCGTCCTGCTGAAACACATAGTGATTATCTCCAATCACCTTTTGCACATATGGCTTGACAACTTTCTCCAAAACTTCCGTTTTATAATATACGGCATTCACTTCAACGCCTTTTTCGATGAAAACCAGTGGTAATTTGCCTCGCTTGCAAATTCCTCCCCAAACCATCACTGACGCGGCATTTTGGAACCGTGTAAAATTCCTATCACTTTCTGGAACAGTTCTCGAAGAGAGAGCCCACAATCTGTCGTTCTAGACATTGTGAGACTGTTGCAAGGCGAACAACTTTTCGGCGGAAAAGATAAATTCTTCCCCACCGTGCCGCGACAAAAGCAGACTTGCTTTTTCGAGTCCCTTCTGCTTGGAAGGTTCCGAAACTCCGTGAGCCCTTACGTTTCTTGAAAGCTTGGAATCCGAGGTCATTTTTCAGTATATTGTGCATTGACAATCTCGAAACATTCAGATCTGCGGCCATTTTACGTACAAAGCGCTGTGATTTTCGTCTAATCCATTCCCTGACCACTTTAACCACTCGTGCAGTCCGCACCGTACGAGTACGACCGGATCTCTTCCGGTCATTCAACGAGCAGGTGTCACGGTACCTTCGGATGGTTCGGTTCACAAAATCACGCTTTACTCCGAGGTTTTTCAAATTTCTGAAAATGGCGCCCGCTAACCTTTCAAAAACTTTTATATCACAACAACACGAAACTCCTTCATCGCTGGTAAAAGATAAAACACCGAATGAAAAAAATCGGACATAACCTAACAGCGCTTGTATAAACATAGTGCAAAACTACACCAACACATACGTGAAGTATGTTGATTAGTTGCACGACACCAATCCAAGGAAAAAGTCTATGAAAATATATTGGACACGGTGTAAGTCCCAATTAGTTATTCTTGGGTTTTTATAATTTTCTCTAATTAATGATTCGGCTTTATAATCAAACCTAATATGCTTGTGATCTGACAATGGTTTTTCACCAGAAATATGCCAGTTCACAATCTTCCGACAAAACGTGACTGAAGATCGAGAGATCAAGAACCTCATCACGATTACAGTTTAAAAATGTGGGGGTTTCCCTCTACTACATATGTCAATATTGTTAGACAAAATGTAGTTCAGAAGATGTTCGCCTCTTTTATTGATGTCTGAGCTACCCCACAATGTATAATGGGCATTTGCATCACACCCTATTGTAAATTGAGCGTTAATATTTTACAATAATTCATAAAGTTTACGACTGTCGGAGGAGGAATATCATCAGTATCTCCAGGAAAATAAGCCAAAGCAATACATGGATTCTGTTTTTCCTCGGGTCGTTGGTACCTCCATCTTGATCGCCACAATATCTTTGCATATAAATCCAGTAATTGGGACAAATTTTTGTCTTCCTATTTAATAAAATTGCTGTCCTAGGTCTCTGAGTCATTATCATCGTACAAAAGCTTACAATTTGGCAAAAAGCAACCCTACCACTGTTTACCCAGGGCGCTTGAATTAGACCCACGTCAATATTTTCCTTGATTAATCCTTGATTAAGTATTGAGAATGATATAAACAATATATTTCTACAAAAAAAAAGTTGAGCAAACGGGAAACATCTGATTGCAATTTGTGATTCTTTGTTATTCACCTCAAGATCACACGAACACCCTTTTGGATGGCGCCTGGCTCCGCTCGAAATTTCTTGTCCGAATACAACCTTCTCATCGCTATCGAAATCTCGAACCGATTCATCATCAATTAAACTCGGAACACCAGGAAGTAAACTCTTGATACACCAGTCCAAACATTAGTTTTGACGGTGCCTCTCCTGTGGTAGAGTGGTTGATTGCATGGTACAGCTAGCAAGTATTTAAGCAATTCCGTCCGCCAATCTTTTCCCAGTTCTTTGCAACTCCCAACTTTTTTAAATTAAACGGTTCTGCCGTTCTACTTAGTCATCCATTTGCGGCCAGTAGGTCATCGTACTTACCAGCAGAATCCCATATTTCTTGCACAATTTCTTGAATTCTTCACTTGCTAGTTGCGGCCCATTATCGGTGGTATTAAGTGACGGAACACCATAGTGACTAAATATTTTAGAAATACAGTCAATGGTATACTTTGACTCCGTTTATGTCAGTTCACACACGTCCAGATATCGGCTCCAAGAAAATCAAACGATATGTCCTCTCAAGGGCAAGTAGGAAATCCATTTCGCCACATAGATACTGAGTAACTGAATATAAGGCTTGCTTCATTTAGAATTGGAACAAACTTTTGTTCATATTGTGGCGCTCCTGACATTGACGACGATTCGGAAGCCTCAAGCCAATCGTTGGAGTGGAACTGTATACCGGAAACTGCGTGGTAAGATTTTGAAGACGATTAAGAGGAATCCCAATCTGTCGGACCGTGATTTGGCCAGAAAATTCGGTGCTGCCCATAGTACCGTGAGGGGAACTCGACTCCGGGAAGGAATCAAGTCGTATCGAGCTAGCAAACAGCCAAATCGGACCATAAAACAGAATAGAATCGGACGGGGTGTCTTCTGATGGACGATGAAACCTATGTCAAGGCTGACTTCGGGCAAATCCCAGGTCAAAAAATTTTTACTTGGCAACGGCTCGAGGGGATGTTCCAGCCAAATTTAAATGTGTTTTTGCCGACAAATTTGCACGAAAATTCATGATTAGGCAGGGCATTTTGCAGCTGTGGCAAAAAACGAAAGTTTTCGTTAGCAAATAAGACAATGACGTCGGAACTATACCAAAGAGTGTTTCCAAAAACGAATTTTGCCGTTCATTCGATCCCACGACCATCCCGTAATGTTTTGGCCAGATTTGGCAAGCTGTCATTACAGCAAAGTCGTTCAAAGAATGGTATGCAGAGAAAGGGGTCCAGGTTGTTCCGAAAAACCTTAACCCACCCAACGGCCCCCAGTTCCGCCCTATTGAGAAATACTGGGCAATCATGAAGAGGAGACTCAAGGCAAAGGGAAAGGTTGTAAAAGACATCAATCAGATGAAGACCTGGTGGAATAAGATAGCTAAAACGATGGACAAAGAAGGTGTGCGCCGCCTAATGAGCCGTGTTACAGGAAAAATTCGAGAATTCCTTCGAAACCGTGACGAATAATTTTATCTGTATTTTTTCTTAAAAGTATGAAGAAAAGGCTACATTTGTAAAAAAAAAAATCTTGAATTCAATAATAAATAACTAAAATACAGGCAATTGTTTTTGTTCCAATTCTATCTGAAGCAAGCTTTAGTAGGATTTTCGTGATTCGGGAGAGATCAACGTTTAAAGCCATTGTTTACGAATGGCTTTTAGGCCCTAATCATGAATTACTCGAGAATTTATTCAATTGCACGATATGACTTTTTACAGCACTGTTAATGTTTTATGCAAACATTAAGGGGCTAATCGTAGAAGTCGAGGCTACCGTCACTTTGATCGACCGATCTTTTTTGCTATTACAGACGAAATTTTGTCGAGCGGGTCGACTCAAAAAAGTTCAGAAGGAGACTTCCCAACGCTTCAGGAAGATACTTTCTAGAAATTAAGGAAGAGAAAAAAAACCAAAAAAAACTTTTCTGAAGGTCAGGCAGAAACTTCTCAGAAGTAAAGGGTGATACGGTCAAAATTTGGTCAAGGGAAAACGCGTGTAGATCGGTGAAATCGTTTATTTAAAAAATCAAATTAAATTTCTTTTTCAAGTTCAATTAGTATAAAATTCAGGAAAAATATTCAGTTAGGCTTCCGCTTTTCCAAATCTGAATTGCCGGGCCTTACGCTTGACCCCTGCCATCAGATTTTGTACAGCCACCTTGTCCACCTTCTTCGCCGCAGAAAGCCAGTTTGCCTTGAACTGCTGCTCGTCCTTAGCCGTTTTTTGGTCTTCTTTAGGTTCCCGCTTGACAATAGCCCAGTATTTCTCAATTGGGCGGAGCTCTGGCGTGTTGGAAGGGTTCTTGTCCTTGGGAACCACCTGCACGTTGTTGGCGGCGTACCACTCCCATGGCCTTTTTACCGTAATGGCAAGATGCCAAATCCGGCCAAAACAGTACGGAACAACCGTGTTTCTTCAGGAAAGGCAGCAGACGTTTATTCAAACACTCTTTCACGTAAATTTCTTGGTTGACCGTTCCGGAAGCTATGAAAATGCTGCTTTTCAAGCCACAGGTATAGATGGCTTGCCAAACCAGATATTTCTTTGCGAACTTTGACTGTTTCGTTGTGGCTTGAAAATATCTGCTACCTTTCCCCTTCCTTTTGCCGTATAAAACTCCTGTCCCGGAAGCTGCTTGTAGTCGGCTTTGACGTAGGTTTCGTCGTCCATTACCACGCAGTCAAACTTCGTCAGCATCGTCGTGTACAGCCTCCGGGATCGCGCTTACAACCGTCGTATTTTGTTTATCATCGCGATTTGGAGTCACTACCTTCTTGTAAGTCGATAGTCCGGCTCGTTTTTGGCTCGATGCACGGTTGTAGACGATACACCCAGCTTATTTGCGGCATCTCGGAGATAGGTTAGGGTTTCGCTTGAAACTACCGGCAACTCTCTTTGTCGTCTCAGCGGCTTCCGGTTTTCGATTTCCCCCGATCCAGACTTCTTGGCTGTCGACAAACGTTCCCCAAACACTTTAATTACATTTTGTAACGGTTGATTTGGCAACTTTTAGCGATTTTTGCCAACTTTGCGTGCGAGTAAGCTCGGATTTTCGCGATGCGCGAGCAAAATTTTGATACGCTGCTCTTCTTGCTTGGACGGCATTTTGACAACTGAAGAGTGAATTCCAAAAATCAAAATAGGAGCAACATTCTACACACACACACCTTCAAAATGAGGGGTGTTCAGGTTTTTTAAATGCAAAATTGAAAGAAATACGTCAAGTTGATATTGACCAAATTTTGACCGTATCGCCCTTTATAGGGACAACTTGTTAGTAGTACTGGTAGAACTATCCCAAATAAAAATCAGCAAACATTCCCGAAGCTTAAGATCATACTTCCCATAAGTTCAGGAGAAAACTTCCTCGAAAATATGGAGATGACTTCTCGGAGCTTAAGAAAGAAGTATAAAGATGATGATTTCTCAGAAATTTAAGAAAAACTTCCACAAAGTTCAGAAAGAAACAAACCAGAAAAGGTTCTTGTCCTTGGGCTGTTTAAAGTCTGCCTTGGCGTAAGTTTCATCGTCCTGTAACACGCAATCAAACTTCGTCAGCATCGTCGTGTACTACTTTCGCGATCGTGCTTTGGCCGACGTGTTTTGTTTATCGTCACGATTTGGAGTCACCACCACCACTTTCTTGTAAGTCGACAGTCCAGCTCGTTGTTTAGCTCTACTCATGGTTGAAGGGGCCAATCCCAGCTTCTTTGCGACATCTCGGATGGAGAGGTTGAGGTTCCGCTCAAAACAGCGGGCAACTATTTTTGCTGTCGCTGTGGTCTCCGGCTTTCGATTTCCTTCCCGAACCAACTTTCCTGGATGTCGACAAACATTCACCGAACACTTTTAATACGTTGGTAACAGTTGATTTAGCCACATTCAACCATTTCGCCAACTTGGCGTGAGAGTAGTTTGGATTTTCGCCATTTACGTGCAAAATTTTGATGCATTGCTTCTCTTCCTTCGACGACATTTTGATAACTGAATTGCTAATCTTAAATTCAAAATAGAGAGCCTGATGCTGCACGCAAATATCTGCAAAATGAGGGTGTGCAAAATTTTTTAGGGCACGCTGAGAGGAAATGTGTTTGAGTCGACCACATTTTGATCGAAACACCCTTTATGAGCAAGGACACAAACCCATGTAGGAATTACTAATTCTTGGTTTCTATCTCACCTTGTTTGAGAGATATGATCCGTGATTCTGAAAAATGTCTCACTTAATGGTATTCAAAAGCAAGGAAAAAGTTTGAATGTTTACCAGTGTTTATCAGAGAACAGAGAACGTGATAAAATCGTTGAAGTGAGATCGATCACTGCATATGTATATAGCAACTTTTGAATGTTAAATATTTAACGAAGTAATGCCAACAATCAATATGTAACTAGTGATTTGAAATTGGTTCACTGTTGTAGAACCCCTTGGTCCGAATTACACCTTGAAGCCAGCACCTTGTTATACATATTTGCGCCTTTGTTTTGATTTGCTGTGTTATTTTGACAGAGTATTTGAGAGTGTGTTCATGTGAGTTCATTATAAGGGGTGCATTATTGAGCTTGGGACCGAGCTTGGGACGATGTTCTAGTACTGACTGAGCCAAGAAAAAAATCGTTTTTGTATGGGACCTACTGGTCTTAGAGTTAGTCTATGGTAATGCTGTAGTGATAACTAGATAATAACTCCTCTTTTGAATCATCTTCGAAATTCATTCGACACTTGTGCACATATTAATTAATAACTTCCTCCTAAAATATTTCAAATAGCAACTTTGAAACAGCATCCAATGAAGTTTTCAAATACCAAAAACATTGATGTAATTCACAAAACAAGAGTGAAAAATGTAAATAAATTATTCATCGACTGTCAGTAATGACAGTTAAATTGATGAAGGTCCTGAATTATTGTATGGTGTAATATTTCAATGACATTTTGAAAAATTTCAACACTACAGTCAACTGTCGAGTTCGGTTGCCGACTCGATCAGATTCAGTCGGCTTCTGTAATGCGCAATTTTGCTCGACTCGACTTTTATAATTGACCCCTATGGGTGGGTGTGAAGATTAACGTTTGCATTTAAAAAAATGACAAAAATTAACTAGAAATTAGAAGAAAAATTAGTATATTTCATTTAATTCCAACTAGATTTGCTTATCTTGACAGATACGCGTATTTCATCTAAAATGTGCAGATTTCTTCAGTGTCTCGTACTAATAACTCGATTTAGTATTTAGACACTCGACTTAGTAGTACGAGACACTGAAGAAGTTTGCACATTGTAGACGAAATATGCGTATCTGTCAAGATAAGCAAAGGTAGTTGGAATTAAATGGAAAATACTAATTTTTCATCTAATTTCTAGTTACAGGTATTCCACTAAATAACTCAAACCCTCTAGGATTGACAAAAATTGCCGATTTTTCATGACCGCACTGACGAAACTATCCATGCAGCATCAATCATAGTAACCCATGAGTTAGCAGAAAAAATTGACAGCACAGCAGTCGAACTCTAACCGTGATGACAAAAATAGTGAAGCAACTCTGTTCAGAAGAGTGCACGTTCAAAGAACGGCACCCCAACGCGTCGAAATCGGACATCGTGCGGCACTTTGTAGACGCCGGGTACGTCCGTTCCGGCATCTACAACATCTTGGACTATTAGACAACAATCAGAGCATCGAAAGAAAGCCCGGTTCCGGACGGCTGACGACCCTGAGCGACAAGAAGCTCCAACCGGCCAGAAGACAAGAAGCTCCAACCGGCCAAACAGTGAAAAAGTTCCGGCCGAACATGAACATACATGTCAGGAAGCGGAAGTCGGGTCCATTGGTTTCGGAACTGCAGGCAATGACGCAGCGGCAGCGGCTGAACAAGATGGTCAACTCGATTTTCGACGATACCTACCTGGATGGCAACGATTGGCAGGGCACTTCGTATTTTACTTCCCTCACGAATGAAGTAAGCTCCGAGGTGAAGTTCATTCCACACACCAAGTTCCCCTAGAAGGTGCTGCTGTGGCTGACAATTAGCGAGAAGGGTCTAACCGCTCTTCTTTTGCTCAGGACTGGACGTGAACGGGGAAATTTACAGTGTGAAATACTTGCCGGGAGTTGAGTCGTTCATCAAGAAGTATCATAAGGGCGAAGACACGGTGTTCTGGCCGGATCTGGCGTCAGCCCACTACTCGAAGCGACCGTTGGAGGAGATGGAGCGGCTGAATATCGATGTGGTACCCAATTCGGCGAACCCACCCAACGTCCCCCAGCTGCAACCCATCGAGAATTTCTGGGCCAACCTGAAGCGTAAGATCTACTCCAACAATTTTGTCGCGAAAACTGATAAATAAAACGAAGAAAGAACTCAAAACCAAGCCTACACACATATTTTCGTCCGCCATGGCGAATATTCCAGTTAATGCCGGAAAGCCACTCACAAGGGCGTAGAATTTGTTTGGAAGTAAGCTTAAATAATTACCTTCCATGGGTTATTTTTGAAAGCAATTATCTGTGTTAGCTTTTTTTACCATACCAAAAAAAGTCCATTTTTTTTTAATGCAAACGTTATGCGTTGAACGGTGATGACACTTTGGCAGCAACTGTATCTGAAAAATATTTCCTCATTAAGGAATTTCTTTTGCGTCCCATTAAAGAAAACCACACAACATGGTTCGGTTATCGGTTAGACTACATCTATTGATCATGATTAGTAAACCTGTACAAAGATGATGATTATGACTGCCTTAAACAACTCAAACTCGGTGCTAGCCACCTTTTGAAACCTAAGCCTAGAACGCTCACTCAAGATAACTCTCGAAACACATTGAAACCTTGGTTCGTTTAAATCAGTATACATATAATAGTACGTTTAGTCAACTCCTCCGCTGATTAGATGATACACTTAAGCTAAGGTTGAGAATGTTTAAGCACAATGAAGTTGAAGAAATTGCATTACAAAATATCATTTAAGGCACTTAGATCACAATTGGTTAATGTTGATTTTTGATTGATGTGTTTGTGTGTATGTGTGTAAGTGTGGGTGTTTGTAAATCTACCTTCTTAAATAGTACCCTGCCACCTTCTTTTGTAAACTAATCTTAAAAAGTTGGTTCATGTGTATCTAAAACAAGGTGTACAAGAAATGTTTGGAAAAGTCTTCGATGAGAAAATGAGCTCTTGTTTCAAATCGAAGACTTTTGGCCTGACTTCTGACTGACAATCTAAAAATTAATAATTTACATTAACACTGTCGATCGACCATTCTGCAGGGATGGTGATCGCCTTAAACCTAATGATTGTATTGCAACGATAGCCTAGCAGGTTTGCTTATTTACATTTTTTTCATCCATGAATCTTATCATCTAACAGATAAAACAAAAGAAAGAAATCGACGTATTTACTCCGGATTAAATACCATCTTAATTGTATCGTTCATAGAACTTACAATAAAAATATATCATAGATATATGGGACCAAAATTACCGATCCCCAACCTGCGATCCTTGTATTACCACCCCGCCGACGGTCAAGCCGGGCGAGGTTTAAGGACCGTTAGAATTGGATGACTCGGTAAACAATACAGCGAAAAACCTACAAAAAAAGTTCAGATCTGACGACACTATTCGATATCGTTCGCCTCGGATCGGTCCTCCGGGTTGGGTTTACTTTCCGGTCGGGAATCACACTTCCAATGTTACAGTGGGAAAGTCGAGTCAGTTCCCAGGAAGCAAAGAGAAATTACCTTCTCCACCTTCCGGGCGAACCAAACCCGTTCACGATGATTCCGTCGAGATAAGCGAAATCCCGGAGTGATTTCTCCGTAAGCTTCTTGGTTGAACAACAAGTTTGAGATTCTTAGCGATAGAGACTTCGGCCTGCCCGGCAACTGCTTCTGTGTACTTTGAGGGAAGGTTGATCGTCATACTAACGTTGCTCCCCGCCGTCCGACAGACAGTGCTCGGATGCACATGGCCTTTCACTTACTTACTAGTAACAAGTGCAGCACACAGTCACATACGACTTGTCAGTTTTTTTGTTATAAATCACATCGTTTTAAGAATATTATCTTCCGCAAGACAAGTTAATACCACTTGCCGCCAGACGGATCTTGGTGCGATAATACAAAGAGTGATTTTTAAGTTGTTGCTAAGTTTGAACTTACAGGCTAGGCACACGCGGGAAAATCTTTGTTTTGGGAGGAAATTTTCCATTCCACTTCAAAGAAGGTTCAAATTTTCCTCCCCGAAAGAGATTTTCGCGCTTTCCCACACTCTCGCGTTGGTAAATAACTTAAAATAGCTTAGAGTAAACAAACAAACGGACATTCAGACGGATCCGATCTCGCGCGCGCATCACAACAAATCATCACACTTCTCGATCTCCACCCATCGCATCCCGCAGTCGGAATTGCCGGCTTAGAGCGAGTAGGGATGACAAAACTGGTAAACTAGCCGTTGCGAGCGTTCCGTCTTCTGCATGATGCCCTTCTTGTAGTACTGCCGGATCGAGCGGGACAGCTTGTCGTAGTTCATGGCCGGTCGGTTTTTGCGGCGGCCCCAGAGCCGAGCCACCCGGACGGAGTCTTCGATCTTGAACACGCCCTTGGTGCGGTCGATCCAACGGATGGCACTCTGGTTCTGCTCCGGGGTGGCGAGCAGTTCCTTCAGGAACTGCCACAGATGGATGTGCGAGCCGCCTTGGCGGGGTTTCCCCGTGGCTGGGGTGCCTCCCGGGGTGGACGTTGCAGCCGTTGTTGACCCAGCGACGGGTGCTCCTTCCAGGGGCATTTCCTCGTCCTCGTCTGTATGTGGGGGAGGGAGAAGAAGGGTATGGTTAGAATGTGAGTTGTGATTGATTTTTTTCTGCGTGATAATATGGGATAGATTATTTCATACATTTGATTTTGATAGTGTCCAAAAACTAACTCAGAAAGAGCCAATGTTAAGTAGAAATAAAAAATCAATATTAAAAGAAACATAACACACACTGAAAAAAAAAAAGAATTTTAACTGGCGTGTAAAATTTTCCTCGTTTAATTCCAAGCCAAAGCAGGCGTAAACAACGAAATTGTTTGCAATCATTTATGCGCCGTACAACAATGTTTGTAATCTTTCATACAACAGACTAGATTCAGGCGTTATCTGGCTGAAGTTTACATGAAATATCCCATTCTTTTCTGGCAAATCTAGCATTCCCTTATGCGTATTAGATGAGGCAGAAATTAAAATGTTTCTTTCTATCTTTAATAATGTGTTTTGTTTGTTTTGCTGTCTTTGATTTCGCTCGAAGCTGTCTCAAAATGCCAGTTCAATAACGATCACTGAAACTGCAGCCTACTCTTATAAATTCAATTTTTATCCGTTTGGTTCCAACGCGTGACAAATGAAAAAAAAAACCGGTCCTGATTTCATGTTTATGTTGTGTTTTTCTGTTATGAATTTACACCATAAACAATGTTCATGTTTTTCCATCACAATGGAGAAATTCAGGTTACGCAAAAGTGAGGTTATACGTTGTAGATAGCGCTCGTCAATAAAATGCTTTTTGAGCTGCCTAAGCAAAGGAATTGGTGATAAAAGTTAAGAAAAATCGACAATAATGACGATACTGACGAATTCTATACAGTTTGTAAAATAGCTAGAAAGTTATTTTCAATTTCAGTTTTAAAGTACGTTCACACTACAGCCTATATTACGTGATATAGTGCGATTCGTGATATAGCAGCTATATCATGTGCTATATTACGTGATATCCCATACATTTGATCTGTCAATCTATATTAGGAACAGTACTTGATATGTTAGGTGCGCAACTAAGTTCTCGCTGTTTTTCGGTCAAAAAGGAACTTTATTTTGAAAACAAAGGTTACAAAGGAATTATTCAAAGTATTGCCCATCACTAGCTACGACTTTTTCCCATCTTTCTGGTAGAACGTGAATACCATTTCGATAGAACTGTTCGTCTTTTGATGCTATCCAAGAATCAAGCCATTTTGAGATGTCATCATATTGTTTATTGTTTATTGTTTATGAGTGGAATTGTTGACCAGTGAGACCATGTGCCATCGAACGGAACAAGTAATAATCGGACGGTGCAATATCAGGAGAATATGGCGGGTGGGAAGGACTTCCCATTTGCGCGTTTCAAGTAGGTTTTCACGGGTTTCGCAACGTGAGGTCGAGCGTTGTCATGCTGAAGAATCACTTTTTCGTGTCTGTGCTCGTATTGTGGCCGTTTATCGCGCAGTGCTCGGCTCAATCGCATCTTGGTCCCACCAAATACACAGCATAACCTTCGCAGCGTGAATTTTCGGCCTAGCCGACGATGTTGAAGCATGTCCGGGCAGTCTCCATGAATGTTTCCGTTTTGGGTTACTGTAATGAATCCATTTTTCGTCACCCGTCACAATACCATGAAGAAAACTCTTCCTTTTTTGCCGCTGGAGCAGTTGTTCACTGAACGAAAAACGACGCTCAACATCTCTTGGCTTCAAATCATAAGGAACCCAAGTTCCTTGCTTTCGAATCATTCCCAACGCATGCAATCGCTTAGAAACGGCTTGGCGGGAAACTCCTAATCCTGAACTAAGCTCTTCTTGCGTTTGACACGGATCCTCATCGAGCAATGCCTCCAATTCAGAGTCTTCAAAGTTTTTTGGCCTTCCTCCACGCGGACGATCATCAACACTGAAATCACCGTTTTTGAAGCGACGAAACCAATCACGACACGTTGTTTCACTCAGAGCATCATCACCGTAAACTTTTTGGAGCTCTCGATGTGCTTCAGCCGCCGTTTTCTTCGAATGAAAGAAGAAAATCAACACTTCCCGCAAATGACGATTATTTGGCACAAAATCAGACATCTTCAAACAACCAAAATATATAACACTAATCCAAAATCAATGATTTGGCAAAGCGGTTTGTTTACCATATGTCTGAGCTTGGTTTATGACGCTTGAGATGTACAACATTCGACCAGCACTTACTACTGGCGCCATCTATTGCTAAACAGCGGGAACTTAGTTTGTGCACTTTCATCTCATTTACTTGATATAATTCTAAAAAGCAGTGGTTGGCAACTCAGCTGATTGATATTATTCAATCTGGTTGATATTATTCAATCTCAAATATCACTTCCTTTTGATTGAATCAAAACAAAACACAATTTTCCAATTGGAACAATTCCACCGGCACGTTGTTAAAGAAATTGGAAATCGTTTTGCTTATACATGTTCATCGAATGAAACAAACTAAAGCGAAATTGTTACTCCCCATCCATATTGCAGATTTTGCACCCAGTTAGACCACCGACAGAAATATTTAGTCAGATCAAAAAATGTTCATACCATTATAAACATTCATTGATTCATTTAAAGGTACAATTTTTGTTGCGGGTACGTTTTTCCGGGTGCTGTATCGGATGATCGGTTTGTTTTCTGGGGATTCCCTTGGTAAATCAAATGTGAACTCATTTTTTAACTAACCTATATTTTACGGAAATTCTAGAAACCAAACCAGATGGCAAACGTGAACCGAATTATTCCTCACCCATGTCGGTTTTGATTTACATTGACTAATTGGCATCGAGGTAAGAATCAAGCAGATATTTCAATGCTATCGACGTTGCACTTAATTTTCCCTATTGAAACATGCGGAAATCAAGGAACGAAGCTTATTGCTATTAAAAATGTGCTATGTAATTGATCCCAATGAAACCCATCGTATTAGAAAGAATTACAAGAACAAATGATTCTTCAAAACTGTATTTCATCAAAATCTGATATTTTTGTCTAGAACTTCGTTTTCACTTAGTTTTTTTTCTGATTTCGTAAACATCATATTTACAAACGTCAATGTAGTGTGAACACCTCCACTTGATATCGATATCAACTTGCTATATCACGTAATATAATACATAGTGTGAACGAACTATTAGATACTACGAACTACGATGTTTAACCTCACTTTAGCTTTACTTGGATTTCTCAATGGAAAAGCATGAAATCATGCATCAATCGGGTAAAAACCTTGAGCTGAATTTCTGAGCATGAAAACTTTATTCAAGAATCTCACAAATCGACTTCGTCGACTCTAAATATAAATAGAGAGTGGTAATTCCTGTCAGTGTTTATTAAACATGTGTAATAGTACGTTCACCCTACAGCTTATATTACGTGATATAGAGTATCTTGACATCAAATGACATGTACATTATTTCCAGTGAAAACTAGATGTAAAGTTGCTGATATCAAGATACTCTATATCACGAAATATAAGCAGAAATGTGAACGTACTATAACTTTGGATGGGTTAATCACAGACATGCTTGCACATATTTTCTTTTAGAGTGTATTCAAATGTCAACACGGCTTACACGTTTGTTTTGATTATTAATTCGTTTGAGACTAGTGGTTAGGAATGGGCATTTTGGAATTTAAAATCGATGCATCCTTATCGATTTTTAAAAATCCAAACAATCGATCCATGATAATATCGAAAGTTAATGCGGAAAAAAAATCGATTTTGAAAATATTATTTGCATTCTAGAAACTGGTGGTGAATAATGAAATATTCCTCGTTCTGCTTTTATTTTCTTATAAAAAGACCTAGTTGAACAATTTTTTATAATCTTTGTCAAAAAACTATTTAACAGTAAGTTTACAAGCTCATCTAATAGCAAAAGTTTACCAAGTTTTTTTTTGAGAATCAGATACGACGAAAACTACAGTCAGCCATTACACACTCAGATTATTTCTTGAGAATTTCATCAGGTTGAACTTATGAACGATGCTATGAAATTTCATAAAGCTGACTAATGAATGGATTTACGCCTTTAAGCTTGCTTGATTACAAGTGTTGATATCAGGCCATTGACAAGCCTATATCAATAGCATTAATTGATAGTAGACAGGATGTCCTGGGCCCAAATTTATTAAGAAGTCTAATCATTTGTTTTGGTTGTTTGTTTTGATGTGAAACACCACGGAAAGCGATCTTTCTGCTTTGTATGACGTGTACAACGAAAACGAGCAACAACAGACACAACTTACAATGTTGACATTATTATGACAGCTGAGCTTGCTGAGATGTTGTGTACGTGAAAAAGCGGTCCTTTTCATAGGCCTGGTTGATATATACTAGTGGGCAAGTCATTGGACCAATAACCTCAACGTTCAAGGTTCAAATCCAGATTCCTCCATATTTTTATTATTTCGACATCATTATATTTCATAAGATAAATTTATGAAATTCATACTGATTTCTGATAGCAAAAAATCATAATGTAAACTTATGAATATTGAAAGTTTATTTCGCTGAGTGTAGCATACGACGAAGGTGTCCAGTGTCCATTCAGGTTGGGAGATGAGCTATAGTGCAAGCCGTCAAAATAATAGAAACAAGCGTAGGGCGAATATATATTCTCGTTTGCAAGGTTTGATCAATTTCAATCAACTACTTGGTCTCAGTGATGTCAAATTAATCAAATTGATGTCAAATTGTCAAAAATGTCAAATTAGTAAAACATTGATTTCGTCTTTGAAAGCATCGATCTTGTCAAACATCGAATAAAAATGAACAGATGAAAAAAATCAATTTATCGAGGTACAAATAACGATTCTGTGAAAATCGCATCGACATCTCCCATTTCTACTTGTGGTAATCGTGGACGCGAATAGAACATAGACTAACTCTAAGACCAGTAGGTCCCATATAAATTCGATTTTTTTCTTGGCTCAGTCAGTGCTAGCACATCGGTCCCAAGCTCGGTCCGAAGCTCAATAATGCGCCCCTAATAATGAACTCTCACGAACACACTCTCAAATATTCTGTCAAAATAACACAGCAAATCAAAGCAAAGACGCAAATATGTATAACAAGGTGATGGCTTCAAGGTGTACTTCGGACCAAGGGGTTCTACAACATTGAACCAATTTCAAATCGCTATTTGCATATTGATTGTTGGATAGAAGCTTGTGATAAGTCTATTTTTTTAGACATTTTCGACTGTGTACAGTTTTAAAGAAATTCAAACCACTCGGAATAAACGAAAGATTTATATTACGAACCACCAAAAACTACAAAGAAACCGTTTTTTTTAATTACCTGCCAGACCTAACCATAAACGCACTGTCAGGTGTCCGGAAGCCAGCAAACGAGTGAAGAGGCAACCACAATTGATACGTTGCGGATGCGTTGACGTAAACTTGACAGAAAAGCTATGGTAAAACTGTCAAATTCACGTAAACGCATACGCAACGTATCAATTGTGGGCCAGCCATGAGAGAGCGAATACGGCGGAATCTTGCTAAACACAAAATTGAGTTACTTGTACCCATTTTTATAAAATAGACTGAAATGTCAAACCATGGGTATGGCGATTTATGAAAGTGGGTTAATCTTACTCGGTTCTTCATAAATATGGTTCAATCCTTAATTAAGCTGTAAGTCTATAGTGAACACCTGGCAACGTCAGTCGCCATTTTTCTAAAGTGAGGGGTAAAATTTAATAAATATAAATTGAAAAAGGACCACTCAGCTAATGGAGCAGATTGCACCGGCAGAGGATACGGAAACGTACGGCAAATAGAAAGGTATTGGAATTTATATTCTATTTTATAATAATTATCCAAAATAATCAATTCTCAAAATTGTCGATTTGTTCGATCAGCGAAAGCTAACCAATCACTTCTAGCAGTGCTTTTTCGAGCTAATCGTACTAACGGCCAAGAAATTCCTAGAATGCGTGACCAGTGCGCACCAGCACCGTGTTCTGGACACCATGATGAGTGTTGACGAGGATCAGCTGCTGGATGAGAACTGCCCTTCGTTGATTTCGCTGCCGTGCTACTATTCGGTCAACTTGCTCGCTATATTTTTTAGGCGGAATTTTTGTGATTTTTTTGCGTGAATAAAATATTAAAACCACAAAGTTGACAAACCTTTTTTTCAAAAGAATAAAAAAGAAAAAGCCTCAATATTGCTGCCTGGGGTATTTTTTATTTCAATATTTTACCCAATTTCCATAAAAACTAAATTTTATAATACTGGGTAGAACCAACCCAAAATCATATAAATTGAGGGTTTACTCAAATTTGGGTTAAGACCAGTTTACCCAATTTTGAGTAGTTACTATTTTTATGATTTTGGGTTACCTTTACTCAATTTTGGGTAAATCTGGATGAGCGTGAAGGTCGGTATCGTGTTCGAAAGAAATTTCTTTTCCTATACCAAATCCATGTTAAATTCCATTTACGGAAACGGAAAAGTAAAGAATCAAAAAGAAATCCTGCAGCAGTATCCACCTAACAAGAACGATAAATAAAATTGGAATTTGTAAGGTTTCCACGCAAACTAATGAGAGCTGTCACTTTGACTTTCGGATAAATATTCCGCTCGATTATTCCGTAAGTGAAGGTGACATTTCGTTCCATGCAGATCAATTGTCAAAATTCCGCTTGGTAATATTTAGCAAAATACCGTAACCTCTTTACTTTCTAGGTCGATACTGGCCTGAAACCTGGCCAAAAGATGGCCAAAGATCTGGCAATGTCACACACGGCCAGCCATTTAAACTCAGTTTTGAGTAGTTTTTGACTCACTTTCGTCAAAAGTGGAGTCACTTAAATTTGAGTAAATGTAACTGGCATTGAAACGTCGACATATCAAAAATATCTATCTGATTTGAGGCGATGTTTTTAGTTTGTCGACTTGTCAATAACAGTTACATTTACTCAAATTTGAGTGACTCTACTAATGAAGAAAGTGAGTCAAAAACGACTCAAAACTGAATTGAAATGGCTGGCCATTAAGTTAACGATTAGGAGAAGATTGAAAGACTACGTTGGACTAAATTCATACATAATCTATTTTATCTGTCTGAACCTTATAGAATCAAAAACTATTGAACCGATCGGCGTGAAATTTTGTTTGGTGTAGTTTTTGGGGCCGGGAAAGGTTATAATGATAGTAATGAGACCTCTCCCATTTTTGGATGAGAGGCTCCCATACAAATGACGCACAAATTTCTGCATAACTCGAGAACTAATCAAACAAAGGAAACCAAATTGGGCATGCGGAGTTTTTGGAGGCAAAAAATGTTTCTATAGTAGTTTGAAACCCTTCGCCTCTCTAGAATGGGAGGATCTCATACAAATGAAACGGAAGTTTCTGCATAACTCAGGAATTAATCAAACAAATGGAACCAAATTTTGCATGTGGGGTTTTCTGGAGGTTTAAAATGTTTTTATGGTTGTTCAAGACCCCTCCCCTCTCCTTGAAGGGGGGCTCTCATACAAATGAAACACAAATTTCTGCATAACTCGAGAACTAATCAAGCAAATGGAACCAAATTTGGCATGTGGGGGTTTTGGAGGCAGGATTTTTTCTTATGGTGGTTCGAGACCCCTCCTCGCTCTGGAGGGGAAGGGGGAAGAGCTCGCATACAAATCAAACACAAATTTCAACCATTTCAACATGAGAGTTAACTGAAACACAAAATCTCGAGTACTTTTTCAAATGGACGTATGTAACATTTGGACGAAAATAAGAATAACAGCATTGGAATTTTTTTGAATTAATTTTATTCCTATTTGAAAACCAGACATGTTTATCCCAACTAAATTCCACTGAATGACACATTGGTAAAAGATATTACATCACTGTGCTTAAAAATTACACTAGGAGTGAAAATTCAGAGTTTCATTTAGAAAAATGTTTCTTACAACGGTCTGCAACAGAAAAAGATAATACGTCATTTTGATAAGTCAGTATGATACATGGCATGTTTACTTGCATCAAAATGATACGTCATTCTGCAAATGACATTGTTGATACGTCGAAATGTTACGTCAAGTTGTTATATTTCACAATGATACGTCGAAATTATCAAAATGACGGATTAGTTTTTTCTGCAACAAAACGGTGTAAAAATATCTCTGCTAAAAATATCAATTGTGACTAAACAAAATCTAAATTTTTAACATCGTGGTATATAGCCTTTTACCAACGCGTTGTTAAGAGGCATTCAAATGATATAACAATGATTCGCAAATGACTTTTCAACACAAGCGGCGTATGTACATTATTCCCAAAAAGTGCAAAAGTGATTTTACACCGTTTTGTAAAAAGTTAGAAAAACTTTCAGAAATAATCCATCAGGAAGTTCATCGAATGTGGGCATACATGACTTTTAATAACATGCCATGAATAACACGTTTGTTTACATTTTGTGACTTACGTCCTTTTCAAAAAGTACTTGAGAAATGTGTATTTCTAGGAAAGCAGCATGTTCGAATAGAAGTTTGAACCCCGTTTGACTCAAAAATGGGGATGCTTGAGTTACTCTCAGTGCTGCACATACACAAAGGGTTAATCTAGGGTTAAGCAAGAGAAATGCTTCTACTCAGAAAGAAAAACCATGACAGAACATAACGTTTCCGAAGGTATCATTAAAAACACACATCTACGTTTAATTTTGCAGAAATAACACTCATAAGCAACCGAAAATATTTTAACAAAACTCATAAAAAAGCCTATAAAGGGTGTCCACGATGAAATTGCCACACACAAAATTGATTCGCAAAATTCGAGTTTTCATCCGATTGCCATCAAATTTTCAGGGATTGAGAAATAACTATTAAACTTCATTTTACCATTTTACTCGTATTTTATTTACAGTCCATACGCAAATGCCCGCACCTTGGCCTTAACCCCGGCCATAAGATTCTGCACAACCTGTGAATCAACCGTTTTTTGCATGTAAACCCATACTTTCTTCAGTTCCTCGACTGTCTTCACTACCTTAGGTCGTTTAAGAAGGTGCTGCTTCATAATCGCCCAGTACTTCTCGATGGGGCGGAGCTCCGGAGTGTTGGGAGGGTTGAACATTTTCGGCACGAAATTGACCTTATTGTCCGCATACCACTTCAACACGTCCTTGGAGTAGTGGCATGAGGCCAAATCCGGCCAGAAGATTGTTGGGACGTTGTGGGCCTTCAGGAGAGGAAGCAGCCGCTTCTGGAGGCACTCTTTTATGTACACCTGTCCGTTCATCGTGTCCTGGGTCACGAAAGGTTCACTCCACTTGCCGCACGTGCAGATGGCTTGCCAAACTAGGAATTTCTTCGCAAATTTGGACATCTTCTGAGTGCGGACATGCTCCGTAACGCTGAACTTATCCTTGGCCGTGAAAAACAGGTTACTGGGGATCTGTTTGAAGTCGGCCTTCACATATGTTTCGTCGTCCATGATGCACCATTCAACTTTCGTCAGCATGTTGAGGTACAACTTCCTGGCACGGGTTTTGGCGGACTTGTTCTGCTTCTCGTCGCGATTAGGGGCCTTTTGTACCTTGAACGTTCGAAGCCCAGCCTTAGTTTTGGCCTTCTGGACAAAACTTCGGCTTAGGTGCAGCTTCTTAGCCACATCCCGAACGGAGGCGTTCGGATTTCGGTTGAAGGCCCCAACTACGCGGTTGTGATTTTTGGTGTTGTACGGAATACTTTTTCCTTCACTTCTGGGCTTTCGATCGGTGATCAACCGTTCCTCGAACCACTTAATCTCTCGCGACACCGTGGAATTCGCGATTCCCAACGTTTTAGCGATGGAACGATGCGAGAGATCCTTGTTCTCGTGATGAATGCGCAAGATTTTATCACGCACGAGCTGTTCTTTCGACTCCATTTCCGCGAGTTTTGATCACAGGACTTTAAAACTTGCAGGATGTAAATAATGCACTATGAACTAAATCCACCAAAATTTTCATTAAATTCTACCCAACGGTTAAAAAGTTAGAGCAATTTCATAGTGTGGTAATTTCATCGTGGACACCCTTTATCACCAGTTCTATAAAATTTTCATTTATTTCGTTGCAAGCGTTGCAAAGCTCGCACCGGGTTTAGCTAGTGAATTCATAAAATAAGATAAGAGTACGTTTCAACTTTTCTATTCATGACTAATAACAGAAACGGATTTATTTCCATGTGCAGTCTGAATATATTTCACGTCCGATTTACATAAAAAAAAACATGAGTGAACTTAATCCACCATACTTTTCATGTAACTTTCATCGGTACTTTCAGATAAATAGTTCGTGAATTTGAGTGGAGTTGTACATGAAATCAGATCACATTTTAATAACATTGCTCCGCGCATGAGAACATCATCAGGATCGAGCACAGTTTTCTTTCAAATCCGATTTAACCAGCAGGAACGGGCTTTCAAATAGTTTGGTCTGGTTAATACGACCAGCCATCTGAAATACTATATAAATACTCGAAGAAACTTGGCCACAATCCGAACACTTAATTTTTTCGTATTTTTCCACTTCATTTTCTAACCATCGCACGTGAAGGAAGTTCCGTGTGACTTATAGCTGAATAGTAAGAACAAGGTTTAATGTTTAGAAATCGGTAATAAATGAACGTAGAACTTCACATGATACAAACTATACAATTTATGTGCATGATATTAAGTACAGGTACACATTTGAATAGATATTACACGCGGTGCTTTTACACTAAAATTTCAAATTATTCATAGGATAATTTTAAATATATTTCTCTGTGTACCTCATGAAAGGCCAGATTTTGCATAATTTAATGGGATATTTCATATTAACGCAAACCAGATGTCACCTAAATCTTGTTTTGCAAACGATTTCGTTGTTCACGCTTACTTTGGCTTACAATTGAATGAGGGGACATTTTACGCATCTGTTAAAATTCATCTTTTATCCTTTTTCTGTGAACAATATACTGATTTAAAGGTTTGAAAATCGGTTGCCGAGGAAAGCAAACATTGCCGAAACCAGCATTTCTTATACTACTTTAAAAATATGTTCTGTGTTTGGAATTTGTTTTGAAACCTGCTCTAATATACAGAAAAAAAAAATGCTGAATTAAATTTCCCTCGTTCTCTTGTAAGACAGAGCTAGCGTTCACAACGAAATCGCTTGCAATCTTTATTACAACCGACTAGATTTCGGTTTTATCTGACTCAAATTTAGCAGACAAATCTCATAAACTTTTGCCAAATCAAACATTCCGTTAATATGCATTAGATAAAGCAGAAAATTACATGTTTCTTTCAAACTATGTGTGTATCTTCGGCTTCGGCTCCACAGCCATCGTTGGATGAAGAAAATTGTTTGGTCCCACTAGATTTATCCGCCATTTTGCCATTAATTCTTAAAATATCTGACAGACATTCCAACAATGTCCCTATTTACTCAGAAAAAAAATGTATTTCAACAGGCGCGTAAAATATTCCCTCGTTTAATTCCAAGCGAAATGAGGCAAAAACAACAAAGTTGTTTGCAATATTTCATGTGCCATAGTAACAATGTTTGCAATCTTTCATGCAACAGGCTAGATTCAGGCGTTATTTGGCTAAATTTACATGAAATATTCCATTATTTTCTGTCAAATCTAGCATTCCCCTTTATGCGCATTAGATAGCGCAGAAAATTTATAAAATTTCTTTATATCAGTATAATTGAAGCATCTTCTTTGACATTTAAAAAAAAAGCATGTAGTTTTCGGCATTAGGCAATCGTTATAAATGGACTGCTTCTGCCATGAATCTGTCTGTTGTTTAAACGGTTACAAGCGATTTCGTTGTTTACGTACAACATTTTACAAGTGAACGAATTTCTAAGTGAATTTTACACATCTGTTAAAAATCATTATTTTTTCTGTGCGCCTTCAAATTCCGAACCCACCCCGTCTCAACCCGCAAAGGATCGTATGAGTTGGCTAACTTTCTCCACTTTGATGAAGTTCGATTTTCTGCATGTCATGCCATGATGACCGCACGGGCGCGGGCGGACGTCCAACCACAGCAGCCCTGGACGCTGTTGTTGACAGACAAACAAGCGGAGTGTTTTGTAATGTCATCAAGCGGTGTTTACAAATCCAGTTTCTTACTATTTAGCTGGCCCGACCCCTTCCACTCCGGTCGGAAACCTGCTAAATGCAAACCAAAGACACGAGCGTCCATAGACCTCATTATACACTGCACTCCGCTTCGCTCGTTTGGTGTTAGATCATCCAATCCAATGTAAACAATGCGATTTGATAATTGTTTGATAGAGCCTTATCGCGCGGTTCGCGTGTGCTTGCAGCATCCCCCGAATGCGAGCGGGCTCACCGAAAGCTCACGACGAAAGGAAAGCAAATTATACAGACGATCGCCATGTTCGAGTGGATCGTAAACAACCGGTCCGAACAACACCAAGCACGCACCAATACCATCGCGCGAGGAGGAAATTTCGCTCGGATTGCCTAACATGCCACACTCCACATGAGGTCTCAACATCACAGCCCCCAGCGCGCGGCCAAACGTCCTTGAGAGGTTTTACCTTTGTTCGAAGCGAATGATACTAATAATAATAATAACAAAGAGCAGCAGCAGAAGAAGGAAAGAAGAAGGAAGAGTTGCATTTCTCTTAGCCGATGCGCCCCGCGCCCTGCGCCGAGGTCGTTTCGTTCGATGGGGGGCTTTCTCCGTCGTTCGCTTTATAAGTAGAGGGGCATTGGGCCATTTTACGTGCATGTATTTTATGTATTGTGTGATGTCGAGTGGACAACACAAGCCAACCGACGACGTGGGTTGGGATGGAGAAGTTGGTCGAGCAGCAGCGGGGGACGACGTAAGATCACCTTTTACTTTGATTACGATAATTACTTTGTTGGTTCGTTGTTTCGATTTGACTCGAAGACTGTGTCGCTCTTTGTTGTGTACGATTTTTTTTTTGCTGTTGTTTTGCATTGCGATTTAAATATTTTTTTGCGCGCTCCGGCAATCTTGCCGATTACTGGCTGGCCTAGGTTGGCGAAATGGCGAGGTTTCTAAATATTTACAACTTGTTGCTTTTAATACGATTAAAGTACCGGACAAGTGATTAAACACAGAATAACGACTTGCATTCCTTTCACTTTGCGATCTCAGGTGTTGATCAGAAACGGGGTTTGACGTGATCGCTGACTGGGCAGGGACTTGCCCGTGGGTAACGATTAATGCTACAGTACCCGTAAGTGGCACTGGATTAATGATCAATATTGGACTGGTCTTAAAGGAGTGGTGTTTATAAAACTTTCTGTGAACTGCGATTCTCGGGGTTGAAATTTTCGGTGCAAATGGTCAGCCCTGTTTTGCGCATTCGTGAGATTGGAGTTATACTGAATTTCACAGTTATGTGTTTTAGAACTGGTGTAACATTTTAAGCTTTATTGGCTTTAGTAGCTGAAAAGGAGCTGAGAAGATGTCCAAATAGAATGAAAAGCAGCAGTGAACCAACATTGTTTTAAGCAACAATATATTATCAATCACTGCTGATTTTCTCAATAGCTCAGTATTACAGCAGCTTGTAAATACTTCAGTAATTGGTATACATGAAATATAACCATCGGCTAGAAGTGGTAGAGTTATGCTGACACAGAGTCATATGTTATTCTTTTGATTAGTGCTACATAAATAAAAACACTTGCTTAACAAGTGTAACCGTCAAACAGGGTACCTTTGATAAAGGGTTAGCATTGATAGTGCGTAGGAATTAGTAAATTTGTTTTTATTCTCGCTGTAGTAAACACAGCTTTTATGCATACTCCTCTACTGTTTCCTTGTTCAGGAACCTACCAGAACGAATGAACGAAATTATTAACAGAGCCATATGCGCAATGATTTAAACCCCCATTATCAAAGATACACCATTTTACGGTGCATTAAAATCATTTCTCAACCCAAAAGACATTAGTGTCGGATAAACGCTTGTTCGAACAAATTTCGAGAAGATATTCAGCTTTCAGAAGAAAAAGCTGAACAACTTCTCCAAATTTGTTGAACAAACAACTGAATTGATGTTTGCTGGCAATTGACCTTTTTCTATCTTTTAATTCCACTATGTATGTAATTCTACAGATATAAATTGGAAGCAAACTTAGTGGAATCAAAAGGAATGTAAAAGTGAAGTGAAAAGTGATAAGAATATCGCTAACGCTCACAAAAAAATTAAGTAAAATAGATCAAAATGATGTTTTTAGCTTCCAAGCAATCTGTTTTCAGCTCAGTCAATTGTCGTATAATTGAAAATGCTTATTCAGCCACGATGGTGATTTAGGTTAAAAGGCCCATACTCCCACTTTAATTCATGCTGCCCTAATAATCCTTCTAAAATTGGAAGATACAGGAGATACTTGTTGGACGATGTTTCACATTTATTATTTTCCAATAGTTAAATATTTTAAATCGATAAGTTTCAGTCAATAGTCAAGTTGGAACGCAGTGTATGTTTAGATCGATTGATGATAAAAATTTGGAAATCGATCGAGAAACGGCTTAATCAACAATCAAAATGTTACCATATATTTTGACGCTCCATATTTTCATATTCGCAACGTATACCCCTGTATTCAAAAGCGTGTTGACCTAGTCCTACGTCAAAATTATATAGCCACGGATCAATTTACAAGATTATTTTGTATGAATTGTTTGTTTTGAATTATTGATAGTTTAAGTAAACCTACTTTGTTATTATAAATTAAATCTTCAACTAACGTTGTTACCAAAACTACCTATACTTCGCCAAATTGCATTGTAATGGTAGTTTACAGCTTAATAGCCCTACATTAGGCTTATATCAGCCCTTTATTTCAATAATGGCAACATGTTTGGATTGTGGTCACTTGGTGTCACTTGGAGAAGTTGTGACTGCTATAAATTTCAACTATTTTAGATCATGCAAGAACTGTTTGGGGACTATAAACTGTAGTGTGAGTTTCGTATTGGCTAGTTAACTCATGTTTCTTTTCAAGCATTTTAGGTCTTGTGAGAACTTCTTGAAGTGAGGATCTGCAAAAAAATTCTTTTCAGAAGTACGGGCAAACCTCAAGGCTCCATGTTGATGATCTATACTCACACATTGGGTAATCTATCTAAGAATTCAAATATTTTAGATTATTTAAAACTTTATGAATCTATTGATTTTGAAATAATTAACAGCAAATTAATTTTTACTTGTTCACAACTGTCACCAACATAATGAAAGTGTTCAGGGTAGGTTTGTCGTCAGTCAAGCGGTATGAGTAGAAGTAAATTGGAAGCTGGAAGCCGCATCAATGACAAAAAGGTAGGTTAGCGATTTCAAGTGGAACCCTAACTTCTCCCTCAAGATGTCGCAAACAAGCTGAGAATGTTGTCTAGATTCAGTATAGAGCCGGACTTAAAAGAAAGTAATGGCTCAAACTGCGATGACAAAACAAAACAAGACGGCCAAAACACATAATCGAAAGCTATTCAAGACGATGCTGACGATTGCGTGGAAATATTGATCACAACACCATTTAGGGAGATAGGGAAGAGTTAATATATCTTCACAGGCCATGATAAATGATGAGCAAACTGTCTGCATTTCAAGAGGTCCCAAACATAAATGGTTTACAATGAATCCTAAATTAAAAAATCAGTTTTCTATACTTTTTTCTATACTAAGTACAAAAAAAGTAAAATAATTGGTCTAATATTTTACGTATTATCAGTCTAATCAATATCGAAATAGAACTAATTTATTTGTCCCGGTTTAAAATAGACCAGACAAATTTATGATCTATAACTCCATATTATGAGTATGTCATGACCCATTCGGGATAGATTCTATCTCATTTGATTATTCTGTTGTTTTCTCTATCCGTTTTCTTTCTTCAGACTTATTACCTTTTTGAAATGAAGTTTAGTCACTCTTTCAATGCTTTATTCTTGGTTATATTGGATTTGTTCAATAATCTTAACGCCTCAAAAACAAATCAACTCAATAAATCTCTTACAAAATAATCTTCTATTATTTGGAAATCATCGCTTCACTAAGCAAGCTTTAAAGGCCTCCAAGACAATCTAACAAAAGCAGTAACTACCTATGTATATGGATGATTCACAGAAAAAATGTATCTTTTGCGAGTTGATGATCTGAAAATACTAATGTTAACATAAAATGGAAATGGAGGATGTGATTCAATGAGCAGGGATAAAAAAGAGTGGCCAGGATATCCGTCAAACAGGGAACGAGGCTCACGAGAAGAAAATGGTAGCCTCCCCCGCGAGTCCAGATCGTCGCTGATAACGACACTAGCAGAGAGATACAATGGCACATTATGGCTAGCAATCGTGCCTACTTTGGAATTCGAAGGACGCTAAGATTGAATAAAGTTCGCCTAATGCCGAAGTTGACCATCTACAAGACTTTAAGGAGCCCTTAGTCCTCTAAGGCAAGGAAACATGGACATAGCTCGTGAAGGATCAATGCGCCCTTGGTGAATGAACCACGAATTGCATCAGTTGTTAGGAGAACCTCCCATCGTTCACATCGCTATAATCGGTCGACTACGGTGGGCTATGCATGTCGTCAGAATGTCTGCTGATAGCCCAGTTAAAATGTTTCTCGATAACAACCCGATGGGTAGAAGATGAACAGCGAAGTGCAGCCATGAGCCAGATACAATCGAAGCAACTTTTGTGTGCATCCAGAGGTCACCCAGCTTTAGCCTGATTGGTAAAGTATGTACTAATGCCCTATATTGCTCTTCCGATCAAGTACCTGATTATTGAAATCAGTCGTCCAAAGTTTGCGAAAACAGTTCTTAACTAATGCTTGTATCAAAAGAAACTACTTGGCAACATCAACACAACCAACAATTGACAGATTTTCATACGACTGTTATAGATTTCTCTTCAGTGCATTTCAGTGAAAATTGCATGAATTCACTCAAAATAAAGTTGGCAGATTTTCTTACGATTTTGCAAGATTTTGTTTCTCTTTTTGGAATAGACCGTAACCTGGGCACAAGACAAGGGCGTGTCGCATCTTATCTGACAAACCAATTCCGGTATTATGCTATGGCCAAAAATGCTACAGATGAACATTTCAGGATACGAACAGTATCGAAATTTTCCAAAACATAGTTTGTTGGCAAACAATTTGTACGTGTGGCAGAAAAAGTAAATCTTTCCTCATTACAGGCACAATTAACAAAGAGATGTACCAGAAAGAACGACTGCAGAAGCGATTACTACCATGCATCAAAAGATTTAAAAAAAAATTCGTTTGTTCTGACCCGATTTGGTATCATGCCATTATGATAAAACTGTATTGCAGTGGTACGATGAAAATCAAGTGAATATTGTAACGTAAATCTCAGAGCTATGTCCAATTGAGAGATATTGTGCCTCTGGTGAAGCGGAAGCTTGCTGGAAAGAAACAAGAAATCAAAGATACCAAACACTTCAACGAATTTGGACAAGACGGCCACCATGTTATCTGAAGAGTCTGTTCAACCCCTTATGGATGGAGTTAAACGCAAAGTTTGAATGCATTATGCAAATACTGAATTGCTATATTTTGACTTCGTGAAATGTTAAATCATATCCTATGATCTGAAATGTGTTTCACTCAATTCATTTCGGCTCGAACCTCTAAAATTGATCCCTAAGTTATTGGATAGATGCAAACACAATTGCATTTAATTTAATAGAGTTTATTTAATAGAGATGGCTGTGTTCGTAACACTCAAGAAATATATTGGAATAATTGATTTTCATAACTATAAGTCGTGACGCTATATTTTCAAATTTTTCACATTTTAAATAATGTAATTAATAGTAAGAAATGTTTCCTATCAATTGGTGAAAAAATATATGGAAATTCAACGAGGGTTGAATGAGTTGTTACCGTTCAAAAGCTGATAATTTTCTTGGCGCTCCCAATATAAGATTTCTAATTTTCACCCTGCATGTTGCCGAAGGATGTTATCCACCATAAACACACAATACAAGCTGTGGGCAAACAGCATCACAATTTGGAAAAATTCAATTTTACTATCAAGAGTCGCCAGTAAGATTCGAACGTTGGACGACAGATTGGCGCTCGCATTGGTAACCAAAAAATCATTTATATAGGTTGAGAATGATTTAATAAACATCCTACGATTGCTTCAAATGTCAAGAAATTATTCGCTTCAGCGAAGCAGATAAAACAAATCAATCTAATAATTGTGTGCAGTTTGGTATTGCCCGGATAATGATGCCTCCAGAGCACGACTATTGGAAACCCTAGTGGTCCGAGGAAGACAACCTTCCGCGAAGGCTAAGAGATGTTTGGGCATGCCGTAATCTTCCCTACATGCAAAGTGATTTACAGTGCTTTGCTGATTTAAGAGTGTAATGTCACCACCCCTCTCCTCTCTACTCTAGTAAATTCCCTGCCATTGTGTGTCCCAGTTATACTGGCCTTTTTGTTTCAGTGCTACTTGTACCTGTCCATCAAGCTGTGGTCAACCATCTGCAGCTTAGTTCCTGAAAAAGGGACTACAGAGATTTGGTAGATATCGCAACCATGAGCAGCAATTAAACAATTAGTAAGCTATCTGCCTAACCCTTTCAAACGACAATGTGACCCATTACCCTCGAGCTAGCCACGAGTAGTGGCACCCCACTTTTACTAAGTTCGAAGAAGACGATGTTGATTACAATATTGAATATCGGCTCCGCAAAGTTATACACACGCCTGAGCCTAACAAATAAACGAACTGATTAAAAAAATATAATCTGTGTGCTGTCAGTTACTCACACGCGTTTGCATGGTTTTGTTATTTTCATAAAACGCTTTATGGACTAAGTCGGACCAAATAGCTGATCTGAATCGTACGTTTTAGGCTATACATGTATACTTAGATAGTACGTACATCATTTTTCTCACTTCAAATCAAAATTGCTTAGCAACTACTGGTTGTATTTGATATCTAATATAACCAAAAGAAAGAGCAATCTTCCACTCTTCTGGTTGTATTATTAAATCTAATACAACCAGAAGGCCTAGATTGATGTCATTTTGATTTGAAGTGAGGAAAGTTGACATATGTACTATCAAAAATATTACCTAAAACGTGATTCAGACAACTCTTTGGTCGATCTTATACTGACCACAGCCTATACAAGAACAAAGGAAACTTCTATGAAAACTATTTGGACACATATCACTGACTAAAAGAGAAAAAAAGAAAATAAAGACGAAAACAGATGAAGTCTTGATATTTGGTGGCCACTAAGACTTATGACTTGGCTGAGACTAAGATGTCTTAGCGATAACTTGATTTTGTCAGCGCTTACTCTTTGAGCTTGTTGTAAGAATTCTCTATAAAGATACGAGAAATGTTGTTTGATTATTTAATTGGTACACGAATAGTTTTGAATAAAATCAACCTTGTACGTGATTCAGTTTTTGGAATAACTGGATGTCGGATCAGTCGAGACAATGCATGATATTTTTAAAATTGCAGTCTAATCAAATGGTTATATTTGTGTTCAGTGTTTAACCCATTAAATAGCTGTCGGAATCTTCAAAATCAATCTGAAAGTCTCACGAATACATTCGTTGTTTTCTGTAATAAACCTGAATTGTACTATCCTTTGAACTAGTTTCGAAATCAATGCCAAACACACCGAAGAACAATCGTTCATTGTGCGAGCACTGTACTGATGGGGCTTCGAAATACTTTGTTACAAAAAATTCAAAAATACAAAGAAAGAAACCTCCCGTCTGGTGGTTTTCATGAATGATGGACAAATCATCTATATCGACTGTTCAACTGTAATTCGAAAAAATAATAAACAAGGAGACTATTCATCGTTTTCCATTTACCTGACATAGGATTTGAGCATGCGCTTTCAGAAAAAAGGCTTTAATTTAATCCGTGTTTGATTGGTCATGTAGGTCATTGTAGTTTGTGAGGAGTTACTTGGTTAATGAGAATGAATTCACTACTTTCGACAACGCTTTTATGTTTATTTTGAGATAAACCAATGATTCCGGCGCACCCTAACAGCAACACCAAAATGTACAAGTACGATAGAAGAGGAGTAGCCATTGGCTTGCCCTCCCAAAATTAATTTCGTACATCAAAGTCCGTTTTAGGTTTTTCTCCTCTTCTTTTAGCTCCTGTTGCGCCTCTAGTTGTCTTATCGAGAAATTAATGACAGCATTTTGATCAGGAACTTGATTTGTTTATTTGTTATCAAGATTCATACACATTTTCAAAAGTTTGATGGAACGCGAAAGATGTGAAGATTCTACACGCTCAAGTTGAAAACCAACGTGGTTAAAATGTTTGTGAACGTTTACAAACTTTCCAAAATCAACTATGAATACAATGTATCAACACCGGGAAACACTAACATTGGATGGAGCGAAGAAAACACGCGTCAAGGAGAACAATAGCGAAGATAATCAGGCAGATCAAAATAATCCCGACGTGATTTGCCGAATAAGCTCACTGTGTCGCACAGTACACGCTCATTCAGATCTACTCTAAATAGAGATAACTTTCGCTCTGTTTCGTATTACCATGCTAAATGTCAAAGACTGAGTGACTTGATATAAGAAACTGAGTAATGCTACTCTGATTGTAAAAAGCGCTATAATTATATAAATGAAGTAATTACAATGAAGTTGTCAAAAGCGAAAAAACGTGGTTCAGTCGATCAAAAGGTTATCAAGATGGGATGGCTGTATGTTGTAATCAGCAATCATTTTCATGTCAAAGTGCCGAATTCATTCCGATTAACACACATGTGCTGAATAACTGTATATTCAAACAAATTTGGAACAAATTTCTAAAAACTGAATAATTTCTCAAATTTGTTTGAAGAAAACGGTTATTCGACACTGATGTTTGTTGGGAATACAATCAATCCATATATTTACAAATTCAAAGTATTTCCGACTCTTCCGTTTCGACTGGACAGTTGTCGGAAACAAATCAATTTCATTAAAATAAAATAAAAAATTAAATTAGATACTGATTAACGATTACTCAAGATTTGAACAAGTGACCTGGTTAATCAGAATTGGGTAACTCTTTAGCTACTCTAATTAGGGTAGTTCAGTTTCAACCAAATTGAGTCATTTCTACTCAGTTTTGTAAAAATACAAACAGCCGTGACTGAGTAATGTTTACTCTAACTTTGACAGGTGATCTAGTTAATCAAAAATGAGTAAACTTCAATTTCTCTAATAAGGGTAGTTCCACTTTTAACGAAACTGAGTCGTTTTTCTCAGTTTAGAGTAATTATAAACGAGCGTGTACAGCTCGGTGAATCTTTATGCGAGAGAAGGATTTCGATCGTACTTTACCAGCTAACATCCTGACATGACGACGAAACAAAGTAAAGTTCCCAAAACCCATGCGGAATTTGTACGAGCAAGTACTGGCCAAGGTACAACGAATGTATTTTGATCAACGATGAATCTAACGTGGAAATGGATTTTGGGAAAAATCCGGGTCATAATTTTTACAGCACAACCTAAAGGAGGTGTTATGTGGTTAGTTTAAATATGTCTTTGCAGATAAATTCGATCGCAAGTTTAATAGTAAGTTTAATTAATTTTATCGCACAAAGGATTCGTGAAGTTCTGGTCCTATTTAACCTTTTTAGCCGTGCCTTCAAAGCATGGTACAGGCAGAATAATATCTAGTTCATTGAAGAAAGTAATCCACCAAATTGTTCAGATTTTCATCTCATTGCAAAATTCAAGAGCTAGACATTTGGCAATTCAAATAGAACACCGTCTGATTTGAGAAATGCTGAAAAAAGGACAGATAACGTGAACAGTAATGCGATTGGAAAAAATATATGATTGGATTTCGACTTGAAAGTTCAAAAATTCAAAAATAGAAATTGAATATTTTATCCTTAAGGCAAATTTAACTACAAAATGAAAAGCTTAGATTTTTTTACTTTACTTTCTCTGGGAGAAATCACCCATTTTGTGCTGCCAAATTCTGTATGAAACCGACTTTAAACAAAAAACGCAATCATAGCATTTACAGATGACAAGCAACATGATTGATTCCTAAAATTTTGAGACTTATGGTCTGTGTTCAAAATTTATATTTTTAGCTGACCATATATAATGTTATCAAAATTTCGAAAATTCAAAACAGCGAATCCGATGAACCGCTCTTTCATTCCCCAAACAAAACAAACCCCATCTCCTTACAATTAAGAAGCAAATGTCCACTACCGTCGCTGATGTCATCGTTGAGCGACTCCGTATCCAGGGAGCTGGGTCCTGCTGAGGCGGAGGCAACCACCAACGGAACCGCCACCGTCAACGGAGATGATGCCGGGGCTGGCGGGGAACGACGTCGGTGGCGTTTGACCACCACTGTTACCGGTAACAACGATCGTCGAACAGGTTGATTTGCTTCCACAGCTCGAGGATGCCCGTGCGGTTTGTCACCACCTAATAATAATGGGGGAAGGAATCAAAAATAAAGCAGAGTTAAAGGTTATTATGTTTCACGTTCGATTCCTCTCGATCGGTAATTGCGGTTTTGCCTGCAGAGTTTGCCCGTTGCTCATTTGAATGGAATGTTGTTCGAATAAACAAACATGTTATCGGGTTGGAAGCAGGCAAGGAAGAAGCATAATTTTATATACAATCGGTGAAAGTGAAAGCCCGAGTCTGCGACAGGTAAAGTCGGTGGCGACGACGGTGGAAGAAGGAGGTGTTTCTCTCGGTAAACGAATTGAACAGGTGAAAAAGTGCTCCTCCAGCGAGCACGTAAGCGAATGGCGAAACTGAACGATCCCCGCGAGAGAGAGATCGGAAGTGAAGAAATGGAGAAAGAAAGAAAGAGAGAAAGGGTGGACAAGTAACTGGATTGGATCGTCGAGGGCGAGTGGGCGGGCGGCGGTGGGATGGATAATTCGAGCATGACGTCAGAATTAGGCAAGGCTTATGAAATCGGCAACGATGGCCTTGCTCTCGAGGTGAGGTTTGTGTGTGTGTGTGAAGTGCATCTCTTACCTGCGGTATACGCCGTACAAATTCGTCCATCGTGAGTTGGGCCAACTGGTCGCCGCTTTCCGGGAACAGGGCGCCAATGTTTATGAGCGAGGGCAGGTTGCACCTTGTTCATCCGCTGGCCTGTAGCCACTGTTGAACCTGCTCCGAGGACCACTGACGAGGATCTGGCCGGGGAAGGAGAGGAGTTTTAGATGATTGAAATATGATTCGAACATTGAGAATTGGGAAACTTACCGGGTGAAATGCCGAGGGCGTTGCATGTCGCCTGAATACCATCCTGGACGTCCAGCAGCGCAAGTTCAAAGACACGTGCCGATGTCGGCGCGTGTCATCAAAGCCCCAGATCAACGCAGCTCCAGTTCAGCAGGTTTGAGGCATGTTTGCGCTGGAAGCTATTGTCCATGAAAGGTGTTCTCTGCAAAATCGCTGAAACTCCGGGCTTTATCGCTGGGGTTCCTCTTTGGGTTGTTTCAGCTGGGAGCCCAGCAGGGAATCGATCCTCGGTTGTCGGCTCGACGTCAGGCTCGGTCTTGATTTCGCCGCAATGCACGGGCGAGGAGCTCCGTTCGAGATGCGGCAGGGAAGGCGGAAGCGAACAGCTACCTGCCCGATGGCAGCGAAACCTGCCGGACGACGTTCTGTGGAGTGCTCAGGCTTTGAGTAAGTCGGAATGGATGGCGTCGGCGACGGTGCGGGTGAGACGGTCTCCGTCTCTGTAGCTGGTGGACTCAGCAGAGGACTGCTGTCGATGCTGATGCACGAGGACCGGCCTGGAGTTGCTCCAGCAGCGCCGATCTCAACGATGATTCCTGCAGGCACTGCGGTCCAGGATGAAGGCTTTCCCTGTTTCATTCTGCAGCAGAGCTTGCTGAACCGGGGCGGGCGCGTATCAGCTGAAAGATCGTGAGCCGGAATGCTGTTGTGACGGCGTTGACGCCGGCTGGCGGTCTTCGAATGTTGCTGCTGCGGCTGTCGGCAGCGCTCGCCGCCGGGACTGCAGGCTCAGTGGAACTTCGCCATCGCTCAGCGTCAACGGCGAAGATTCGAGCAGCTACCGCGCGAAGGCGAAAAAAGTCCGCCGCCGTCGCCAGCAGCCGGGACGGTGCCGTGGAGTCCGGAAAATACTGACCAGCCGGCCGATGCCTTCGCTAGCTCTGCTTCCAGTCACGGTCTCGCGCGACCCGGCCCGGAAAATCTCCCCGAAAAATGGGGACGCTTACAGATCAGCGGTCCGAGCGCGAAGCTACGTTCAATGCTCTTCCGCAGCCTGTCTATGACTGGTGACCGGTTTCTGGCTCCCGCTCAGAAGCGCGCTCTGACGCTAGCATAGGATTTGCGCAAACCGGTTTCGCTCATCTCGCGTCTTAAGAACGCTGGCGATCGAGAATTCCTACTGATTTATTAATCTTCTATGCCACCCCACTCCGTCCCGCACGGAACCTGACAGGCCAATTCCTCTTGTTGTTCTGTCCGTTTTCCGGGTATTGACGACTGCTAACTGCGCGCTGCGTTCTCGTTTGCCAGCGCCGGTGCCGTGGTTGGCGATCCACGTGGCTTGCGCTGCCTCCCCCCGGAAGACCCACCGCAGCGCACAACGCCCCGCATTGCACGTGACGAAAAGGAATCGTTCCGGCTAGAACGCCCAGCCAGGTGCCCGGCACAACCACCAGTATCCACGCACGAAATCTACTCCAAACACGCTCGAATTAAAGGTAGATCTTGCCTTCAAAAGGGAAAACGTGATTCATCGTCCTCAAACGTCAGCGGCAAGGAGGAAGGAGGACAATGGCAACGGCAGCGGTGGCGGTAGTGCAACGTCATCACACGCACTCATCGTCGATGGGAATTCCTCGGAAGTTGCGCGAGCGCCCTGCCACTGTTCGTGTTCTCATTACCTGCAACTGGTCACTCAACGTGGTTTCGCTCAATTGCGAGAAATTGTCTGACCGTATTATTTTCTCTTTCTTGCTGTTCTTCACCTGTAATTGTGCTTTCGTTTATCCGGACTCGATTCAGGTCGAACTGTCACCTGCATAGCGAAACATCCGGTGAGCTAGCGCGTCGCGGCTAATGAAACTGACGCAATGAAAAAGGTGGCTTTACCTCTTAGCTTTATGTAGATTCTATCTGAGTGGCGCTCGATAAGATAGGGTTGGTAGAAACTTGCCGGCAAAGTCTGCGGAAGGCTATCGGAAGAGACTTGTCTCCGTCATAGGACAACGTTATCATCGCCTGTCACGCATGTTGATCAGGTTTGTGCACGATTGCGTGGCGACTAATTGAAATTAGATGAACGGCGAAAGCGGTCAAGGACGGATTCGGGACCGCTTTGAAAGATTGAATCTGTTGTTGCACGTTTTGGAGTTTGGGGGGAAAAAAGTGGCGCCGCCAGCTGGTTGGTTTCGTTTCGCACTGACGTAGGCCAGGTTCGCTAGAGGGCGCTACGGTGGTTTGGTCTGTAACAGGTATATTGTGCTCCGCCAGGGCAGTGCTGAGGACAAAAAAAGCTGGCTGCTTACAATCACCCGTTCACGCCATGCCTGACTACAAATCTGATGCGGTTTTGGTTTTATTGCCAGCTAGTAGGTCATCTCGCCAACCATTTGCAACTGGTTGTCAACGATGACGTATCGCTATATGTCACGTTTAGGTGCCTGCATTAACTGCACGGTAAGCAGAATAATCTACGCTGGCTACTGTCCTAGTTCTTCGACAAAAGTCGCACAAATGTTGACTCACGGTCAAGAATTTGATTCTTGCTGACTCCAAGGAGTGCCTCGAAAAGTGGTTTCATTAATCCGCCGAATCTCCCAGGCGATGTGCCGCACTGCAGTTGGACATCTGAAAAGGTCAGCATCAGTCAATGCTAACGAATTTGTCATCGCCTATCTCGGTAATCCTGGTCGTGCGTAGGCTCTTCCACCGGCCATCGAATATTCAGCACAGTGAATTTTCTTGCTGCTTCCTGGACGTTGCTGGCGAGTTTTTACTTGAAATCTAGTATTCTTGTTATGGTGTCTACACCTACCTGTGATGGGTTCCATGACGGCGGCACCAGTAGCATTCGAGTCAGCCTGATTCGGCAACTATGTAACAGGCGCATTTCATTTGACTTCACTCAGTTCAGTAAACTCACGAAAAATCATCGCTCCAACACAAACATCCTTCATCGCCGGAGCCTGGCATCTAAACACTAGTCCTTAGCGTGAAAGTAACCTGTACCTTCTTTGCTCAGGCCAACTCTGATCGTTCGACGAGTCATCTCTTGGCAACTGCTGATGTGCTTCTCGTTGGCGGAAAGCAATCCCAATCGTGTTCGGCAAATCATTGAGTCAAAAAGCATGATGGGGAAAACACTTTTGGTGAGATGTTTTGCAGCATCAAGAGTACCAGTGATGTCTCACGGTTTGGCCGTCACCTTTTTCAGCCTTGGTTGGGCATTTCAGACTGGGCAATTTTAACAGCGGTGCCAGTTGGTTCTGCTTTGAGTGTATTCTTTTGACAGCTTATCGCTAAAGGCTAAACTTCTAAGCGATTCCGTCATGTCTATATAGATCCCAGCTACCATGGAAGCCATGCAGGAGCACATTTTAAAAATTACATCTGCAGCTTGAGACCGTGTCAGACTAATCAATAGCTTCTTAATGCAGTTCGGAGTGGGCTAAGCGTGTTTGCATTTTCCGTAGCAATGGTTCAAGAAAACTGAGAAATGTCCATATTCATCACAATGGAGATTGTAGAATGCTCTGCCAGAGAGGAAGAGGAGGTCAAATGTGTGAGGCAGCAGAATAAGACTTAATGCGGCCGTATCTGGCCATAAACCGAGCAAACAATTTCAAATGTCGCTTGTCTCAATAGAACAGGCTCCCTCGGGCCCATTATCTTGGATGCAAGCAGCTTGAAACAACGGGTTGACGGGCGTCAAAAGCCAGAAAGCGGGAGTTCAAGAAGCAGAAAACTTTTAGTTCAGCAGGGTGACTGCAGGAATTTATTTTCGGACAGAATGTCTCTTCCTCCCTTCCAGGACAAGTCACCAGTCAACAAAATGATCGTGTGTGTGGCAAAAGTCTTGCCAATATTCCACGAGATAAACTAGCTCATAGAACTCTATCCAGAATGCCACTCCAGAAAAATCATGATATGGAGCACCGTTTCCACGAAAGGCAGGCTTCCGATCGATTCAGAAACATTTGAGTTTGTATCTGGGACCAAATTCCTCAGAAAATCGTGCGTTCCAGCTTACAAAGCATTTGCGCAAAGTTTGTCAAGGAAAAAGCGCTTGGAAAGATACGAATTGGAGTGTAACATAGTTTATTTTGCTGTATGTATCTTTCAAATAGAAAAATAAATGCTATGGTTTTGGTTGGAGTTTGTTTTGCTGTAATCCCATTTTGTTTAAGTGAGACTTATTGTAGAGACACCCTGTATTTTCAACTATATTTCACACCTTCTCCTGTTCATGTTTTATAAATTTATGGAAAAATGTTTGTATAATGGATGACTAAGGAGAAATGGGTCTTATGTGTGAAATGAAAACTGTCTGTGTTTATTATTTTCTCATATTGGCTTGTCATCTAGGCAATTTTAATGCACATTTTTGGTTTTTAACTTGAAAGTGGTGAAATCATGTTTATCTCGAGTTTTAAACAAATGCCCAGTTTTAGTTCCTTGGACCCAAATTAGAGTCACTGCCGCTATGATTCACTTCTAGCAGCAGCGATAAAGGAGTGTTTTCAGCTCAATAGATTGTGTGAGTGAACTGATTTGCTCATCTCCATACAACATATGAGATATCTAAACCATTTTAAACGTAACATGCTCACGCTCACAAGGACAAGAGACCACAAATTTCAAGAGAGAACCTGAGAGAAAAAATCCATGTTGCACGGCCATTAGCTTTACTCGGTCAACGTGTCAATCCAAGTTACATTTACTCATATGTAACATTTACATAAGTGACTCCACTGTTGGCGAATGTGAGTCAAAAACCGATGGCCATGTGTGAATTTTAATTCGACTCGTTCTTTTTATGGCAGTTTCGCAGGTTCTTCTGGTTTAGGAAACAGATCAATCATGAGCCCTTCCACCGCTCTCGCTTAGTCAGTATTACCAGGGATGCCATTATGTCAGATTTATCTGGCACTGCCAGACTTTTTATCATCAAAAAGACAAAAAGAGAAACCCTCCCTAATACCAGACTTTTTGAATAAGAACAGATTTAAAACAAAAGCGTCCTACAATACCACTCCACTATTTAAGCGTTAAGAAATTTGCGTGATTGCTTTTTTTATCCACGCTTTTCATGTGTCCATATTATTTTCAGTGGTGAAAATAAAAAAATTAATGAACCTTGATGGATTAGTGTGAACAAGCCTTCCCCCTTTACGTTTTTACGCGGTTTTGACGTTTATTTTGTTGATTCGTTTGCGCATTCATGTCACTTTGTCATATTGAAGCAGGATTCCGCAAAACAACAAGTGCAACTATGTCGTTTGTAGTTCTCGTCCACTGAATACGATTCGTAGCTATTTTGTGCGAATAGGTAATCCGTCGAATATTTGGTCAAATAATTGTCATATATTTGACATTGGTCAAATAGTGTAGTTCCACGCTTATCTGTTACTAAAGTATACGAGTCAAAAAATGACTTATTTTGGTACAACATTTGGCAAGGGCCTATGGACATTTGAAAGCCTCTGTGACCCTTTCCAATTGTTATTCCAGATTTTTACATTCCCGTATATTGCTAGATTTTGCCAGACTTTTTGTTTGTGACATGCCAGATATCTTTCGAAAACTAATGGCAACCCTGAGTACAACGAGCTTTCGCTCTCGCTCAGTTGCTCGGTAGTCACAAATCAAAGAGACGCTCTCGCTCAGTTGAATAGCCCTACACGGCCAGCTATTTAAACTCAATTTTTAGTAGTTTTTGACTCACTTTCGTCAAAAGTGGAGTCACTTAAATATGAGTAAACATAACTGGGACTGAAAAGTCGAAAAATCGAAAACCTCCTCAATCTTGAGCAGTTCTTTCTTATTTAAAAACTTGAAATAGTGGAATTTTATACGAACTCTTTGCGACATAAAACCATGGAACTCAATCGGGAGATTTAACAGTTTTTCAATCATGCCCAGTTCTTTAAAATTTAAAATTTCACAATTTGCTAACATGTGACGCTCCACTTGAAACACTTTCACAAACGATCACTAGCAAACGCGAGATTCTATACCTTAAGATTACACTAGAAAAAGCTTATCCTTTGACAGATAAGTAGAGCACTCGACACTTAAGCACTCTATCGAAATAGGCCTATCTGTCATATGACAAGCTTCCTATTTCTATTGGAAAAGGACTTTGTTAGTGATAGTTTAAAAAGTGTTTCAGATTGTTATTTTTTTTAAATGATCAAGTAAAGTGTAAATTTATGTTTTCCTAGTTCTCTAATTACAATCGTTCTACTGATACACTCGTTAAAGTGTTTGTTTTTTAAAAGGGTTTTAAAAACAAGTTAAGAAATAAAAATAGATGAATTGACATACACTGAAGCAGCTTAATAATCAATTCGAACTCTGGATTTATTCGGACTAACGGCCCATTTGACCTTATGGCTAATTTGGCCTAATGAGCCATTTAGCCTAGAGACACATTCTGCATGAAGACCTATTCAGCATAAAGACTCATCAGGCCTACGGCCCAATAAAAAAAAAATTGACAGAAATTGGCTTAATGACCCATTCGGCCTAATGGCATTCGACCTGATGGCATTCAGCCTAATAACATTCGGCCTAATGACATTCGGTCTAATGAATTTCGCCCTACTGGCATTAGGCCTATTGACATTCGACCTAGTGGCATTCGCTCTACTGGCATTTGGCCTAGTGGCATTCGGACTAGTAACAGTTGGCCTAACATTATTCGGAATAATGATCCATCATCCTTAAAAATTGATGGAAACATGCAATATTTGATGATTTTGTTTGAGAAGGAAATAATTTCTCATCACCATGAGGCTCTAGGAGTAGACAGCTCTTTTTTTTTGCTAGAACAAAGTTGTCAAGAGAAAGTATTGATAGTTCCGTTAGCGCATGGCAGGCTGTGAAAATTTAAAAGAAGTAGTTTTGAAATTTAGCGGAGGGCATTGTGAGGTAGTATTTCGAAACAAGCAATTTTCCCAACTAAATGATGACAAATTATCACCTAAGTTTTTTGAAGAGCTGAAAGTTCTGAGCTAAATTCGATAATTACTCTGCAGAACCTCCCTGAAGTTCTCTGAAAAAATTCACTGTAGTTCTCTGAAAAACTTATCTTGAATTTCTCTGAAGAATTTCCATGAAGTTCTTTGAAAGACTTCTCTGTAGTTCTCCGAGAGACTTCCCTGCAGTCCTCTGAAGAACTTCTCTAAAAAAATTTTTAAAGACTTTCCTGGAGTTCTCTGTAGAACTCTCCTGAAGTTCTCTTAAGAACTTAGTTGGAGTTCTCCAAAGAACTCCCATAAAGTTCTCTGAAGGACTTATCCGAAGTTTTGGAAAGTATTTTTATGAAGTTCGCTGATGAACTTCCCTAAATTTCTCCGAAAAACATTCTAAAGTTCTCTGCTCAATTTTACTCAAGTTCTCAAAAGAACTTCCTTAAAGTTCTCTGAAGAACTT
>JASCZW010008576.1:0-49315 GCA_034211315.2 Aedes japonicus
TATATATATATATATATATATATATATATATATATATATATATATATATATATATATATATATATATATATATATATATATATATATATATATATATATATATATATATATATATATATATGTATATATATATAAATATATATATATATATATATATATATATATATATATATATATATATATATATATATATATATATATATATATAAATATATATATATATATATATATATATATATATATATATATATATATATATATATATATATATATATATATATATATATCTATATATATATATATATATATATATATATATATATATATAAATATATATATATTTATATATATATATATATATATATATATATATATATATATATATATAAAACAAAGCGCAATGAATAAATAAAGACGAAAAAAAAAAATGCCAAAATATGATCGATGATTCGTTTTATTGCTGTGAGGTAAAGTTTGCTTCTGGTTGCTCTGCATCAGGGGATGTAAATTGTCGCAGCTCCACTGCAATTTCAACGTTTTCAATTGCTTTCGGATCCGTTAGCAACTCGCCGTTCTCCTTGAATACGACAAGCTTTGTGTGGCGACTCAAGTCTAATTTTTCCAAATCGTCGCCCAAAACGAAGAGAGATTCAGTCACGCCACAGTCGATAAAACTCAAATGGATGCACAAAGACGTTTTGGCAAATTCAGACCGATAAATTTGTTCAGAATGCTCATTATCTGCTACGACCTGTAAACGAATTGAATTGAATTAAATAGAAGAGTAAAACACGAATCAAAAATCATTATCAAACATACCGAACGTTGCCAGTATTTCGAAAGTACTGTTTTAATCTCCGCCTTAGTACGTGCTGCATGCATTGGGTGCATTTGGATTATTATGACTGCCCATTCCTTCGACTCAGCCAAATGTGTATTGGAGTGTCCTTCTCCTATAGTTTCAATTAATGCATCGAGCTTTTGCAGCGTTCCGCTTGTTGCCGTTGGTGTCGTAGTTTTCGTTGACGACGCTGGTCGCTTCACACGACTGCTCTTATCATTAGTGCTGCATTCGACTGGTGGCAAATTTTCGTTGTCTGCTTCCTGATGAACGAAACAACACGATATAGAAGATTGAGAATAAAAATTGAGTTAGTGAGTCGAAAACTTACCAAATTTGATTGTGTATGCGTCTTGTACGAAGCCTTATTTTTTCGGACGAATTCCATGGCGGTCCAATGCACCCAATTCGGTAATTTTTTAGCCGACTCGCCTGAAACGGTAGCGTAATATGAATTGGCCAGCTTGTTGTTGTTATTGCATAAGTGCTGCCACTTGCGACGACATTCAGCGTCGTTTATGTGCGTCAATTTTCCATCGGTACGAACTTTCAACCACGCAGATTCCTTCAAGTTCTTGTTGCGAAAGCCGGATGAATTGACATCCCAAATAACTGTAAAAAAGAAGTAGAGCAAATGAAAAGAGCAACCGAGATTGGAAAAACGAACCTGGGTGCAACTCCACCTGTGCGATTAATGCCGCCGTCAATTCGTCATCCCAGTTATCACGCGCTTATCAGCCGATTTTTTTAAAGAAGAAATTGAGCGTAAGTTGCGTTTGGAAGGCAGCTGACGTGTTTCAGGAATGGCTCGCGAATTGACTTCATTGATTTGTTGCAGCTCATGTTCAACGTCCGAACTGAGATCCAAACCACCACCGTTGCCGCCATCGGTATCCCAAATATTATATTCGTTGCGTTCCGTCATTTCATCGAACACATCCATCTTCTCCATTTCACAAAGGAATACAACACGTAATTTGAAAACACAAATAATTATAAACAGAAACCGAACTGATTGAAACCACGCTTGCTAGAAGGTAAACAAAGTATCATCTGAAACTGACATTTCTCGATCACGCCTTCTGCATGCCTTCTTTATTGGCGTCTCTCGCCTTCCGTGTGAATGCAAACCAAAAATTGGACGGCGTGACAACAAGAAGGTGTGCAGACGGCGGAGCCCAACACGGCGTAATTGTACCTTCCGGCAGGAAGGCGGTGCGTGCTAGAAGGGCAACAAGAAGGTATCGAGAAGGTGCTGACAAATTTCGCCAAGAAGGCATCACAATGCCGTGTGTGTATTCAGGCCTTAATGGAGGCTGAGAACTTTTCCAAACATTTTAGCAACGGAAAATATCACTTCCATAACGTAAGCGATTTCTGCTAGCCTGGAGAACACTTTGCAGGCGCTTTCGAGTGTGATTTCACCCGCACAGAACGGAATTTTTCGCGAGCACAGGGTCGATGCGTTGCGTGATACCGTTCGGTATGCACTTGGTTAGTTATTGTTATTGTGATGCTATAAACTCGGCTATAAACAACCTAGAAAAGACATCATAATGTCAAAAGCATGTTATACAGTGCATCACACCCGGTCTTCTGGACGTAGTTATCCGAAGGTCCTCATTATACCTGGTACAAACAAACAACGTACAGCGTTGTACTCCTTTAGTCTAGTACGTGTTTTTTGGTACTGGATTAAAGTATTTGACAGTTCGTACAACGCTGTACGTTGTATGTCTGTACCAGGTATTAAGATCGACTGGCCCTGCTACAGGAAAAAAAATCAGTGGGGTTGTGTTCAAGACACAACCGGTTGACGTAGACTACGTTACACCAAATGATGCATTATAATGTCAGGGAAATTCTGTGTGGCTATTATTAGCGTTCAAAGGGTTTCAATCATTCGTGCCGGTCGCTTACTCTTACCGATAGAAGCAGTTTAAGTCACAATATGACGGGTGTGGCTCTTATGGGACATTAGACCAGCGTTTTGAAGCCAGTATGTAAGAAAATTCTATTGTACGCTCTTGAAATATTATTTGATGGCCCTGAAAAAGGCCATTTGGTTTTATGAAGTCAGTGCGTGGGAAAATTCTCTTGTACACTCTTTATAACTCTTTGGTGGCCCTGAAAAGAGCCTTTTGGTTCAAATGATGACACGGCCACGGTTGCACGTTCTACGATGGACTATCTTTAAAGCCTAGAAGATAGTTGAGGATCTGTTAGGGAATATAAAATTATTAAATTAATGATGGTTTTGCTCATTCTTATAATCAAATCGGTTGACATTACTAAATGTTCATGCGTCGAAAATCAAAATCGTTGAACGGTGGTTCAAGAAAAATGCATAATATTGCTGGCATTGCAAACGGACGTCACGAACGAAGGTTTAAGCGGCAGAATCTTCATCACGACTAGTTGTTTGATCACAGTTCAAAGCCAAGTCGAGATAAAGGTACTTCTTCATGATATCAATGAAGGGAAGTTTCTCTGACATTGGAGCAATGATGTTAAAATTGCCAGTCACAATAACTGGCATACCTTTTCTGATGTATTTCACCAGGTTGCGTGCAATAAAATATTTAATCTGTTTGATTGTGAGACCTGGCAAAAACATATATAAAGTGTTGAACAATATATCAAACAAACAAACAAACAAACAAAGAAATATAATTCTAAATCACACATGGTGAAATGAAAATCGAAAAGAGCAACTGTGCTCGGAGCGATGGAATAAATAAACTTTACCGAAATTCGTTCGAACAAGAATCCTTAATGCTATCCATATCCATCGACTTAACTTGACTAAAATTATTATTCATGTTTCTATGTGAATATCAGGTAAATTAGTGAATCCATTATGGCTTAAACGTTAAGGAAATCGAATTATATTTAAATATATTATTTAAATATATTAGATCTCGCAGAAGAAAGAGAGTGAGTTTTATAAAATATCATTATTCTTTGCAATGGGAGTAGAGGTTGGTTAATATATGATAAATTCATATAAATATAAAATGAACACCTGAGAAAATAATCACGCATTAAAACATGTTCAGCGCATTAGTTGTATGGATATCATTTGAAGGTTCGTATGATGTAAAAGCACGCGGCGCATGTCATCACCGGAACACAATTAATACTATGTTGAAATTTATTAAGACAGGGAGCGATAACATAGAAAAATATTCAATTGCTATGATGACGTGTACTTTGTCAAATTGATTTAAATTTAAGAAATATCAATTTCCTACCTCGAGTTGAAGGACCTTCTCCAGCGTCCCAACTAGTTGTTGGCAACGCATTACCTCTTGCTGCTTTCAATATCGCCCGATAACTACGAGTTCGCTCGGCATCGGTGCATGGTCGTTTCGGAGGATTTCCCGTATGTTCGCTCTTTAAGCGTTTCCTGAATCTGCGCAAGCGTTCTGGATCAAACCGGTTAGGCATTCTCACTTTCACTATGTTTCTCAATACGTTTTTCTTCCTAGAGGTAAGACTCTATCCAACGCGAATCGTTAACACAACAGAACAACTGTTTATCACACATTAATTGGAATTTACAGAGAATGTTGGTGCGGATTATCATGTTCGACATTGAAAATGATGTCCGTGATAGGGAATTTGTGTGGTTTAAGGTATGCGACGAAGGGAAAACAAGTTTTGCTAATACCACTGGCTGCCAATCGACAATTTGAAACGTAAATCCCAATCAAACAAACTCTCAAGCTGGGAATATTAAATTGAAATTAGCAAAGATGGATTTGTATCTGGTAGGATTTTTCGGTGAAAATAAATCAAAGGCTTTGATTTATTTTCACTGATTTTTGGGATCCGCTGCATAGTACACTGTTGGCTAGTAACGATTTGGCAAAATCCAATATGACTGTCAATCGACCGAAATGTAAGATAAACTCTTATTTAAATAACTCTCTTAAATCAGAAATTGAATTGATTTATTGGAAAAAAATTTCATCGTTGGAGAATTATCCTGCTCACCTTCCATGGAGGCTCTCCCGCAAACAGTAGCGTTTTTGCAGTCGGGACGAACAAATCGGCACTAGATTATATGACGCACAGACCGAACGAAATATTAATTTACTTCTTATATAAACAACTCTCTGAACTGAATTGGTTCTCCTCAAAAGGACAGATTATCAATTTATGGATTGCGCTAACCAGCAGGGTAAAATTTTTACCGACGTCTCGCCCTCCATGGAGGCGTTTTTGCAGTTGCGGCGAACGAATCAGTACCATGATATTAGGCGCACAAACCGAACGAAATAAAAGTTGAATTCTTGTATAGACAACTCTTTTAATTAAAGTGATTGTCCTCAAAAGGACAGATTATCAATTTATGGATTGCGGGTAAAATTTTTACTGACCGCTTGCCCTCCATCGAGCACCGAACTAAATTTAAGATTAGTTCTTTAATAAACAACTCTTTTATTTTAATTTATTGTCCTCAAAAGGACAGATTATTTCCACCTACTGCTGCTCGCCCCTAAGGACGCTTTCCCCCAAACAGAAGCGTTTTCGAAGTCGCGGCGAAACAATTGCCTCGATGAGGTAAGATGACGGCTTGCACAAACCGACGCGATTGTACGCCCCCATATCCGCCATTTTACCTCATCGCGACGATCGCTGTTTGGGAGAGCCTTAGTACATATCACCACCAGCTGCTACGCGACCACCAGCTGCCTCTGCGACCAGCTCCGCTGCCGGACGAATGAAGCAGCTGCCTGCGACCAGCGACCAGCTATCAGCGACCAGCTCCGCACAGCTTTCCTAAGTGTTCGTTTTACACCGTTCTCAGCTGCATGCGAGACGTACATGGAGAGACGAATGACATGATTGGTTAAAGTTGAAGGATTCATCATCATTTTTCCGTCATCATCAAAGAATCTAAAGCAGTTTTTTCGTTTGATATTAAAATTCTGGAAATGAAAATGTATTCACTGTGGTCCGCTTGGCGAGCAGCATACAGTGAATACAGTGAATCACGAACTATGTTTTGATTTTGAACGAAAAAACTGCTTTTGAATTTTTGATGATGACTAAAAATTGATGACGAATCCTTCAACCTTAAACTCTCTCTCTAATACAAAGAAGAAGAAGAAGTTGCAAGACGTTCCTTGCTTCGATTTGAAATCTGTGATACGAAATTTGGTAAATTTACTCTGCAAAATGGCATTATAAGAGATCACTTTATATTTGCGTTATTTTCAATAGTTTACTATTGTTTGAGAATAATGTTTGACAAATAGCGCTCCAGCGGTAAAATTTCCGACAGATTTAAGAAGAAATCATGTAAATCTATCGTGGATGTTTTGAGTTATTCGCGTACAAAACGTACGGTTTTTCGTGACTGTCGCAAAATCTTAGATTTTCATTTTACACCCTACCCTTGCCGTAAGACGTAGTCTACGTCAAAAATCTGCACATAATTAATGGTAAAAATCCATGAGTAATTATAATATATTTGATTTATTTATTTATTTATTTATTGATATAATTCCAACTGACTTAACATCTTATTGGAATGGGGAAAAGCCATGTGGCGTAAAAACCCCCTATTTCTAAATCGTACACTACATAAATCAACATGAACAGAAGGAATACAAAACAAGCAAAACTAAATTAATTCTAGTACACACAAAAATTGTCAGTAAACTTAAAATAATCTGCCGTGATGGAATCAGTCATCTAGTGTCTTCGCCAGTACGTAGTAAATGCCACAATTTCTGAACTAGCGTCTCGTCATCCAACTACGCTGAATTCGGTGACGGATGGTCTCAGCGGAACAGTTGAAGTTGAACAGAGCGTAGAGTTCATTGAAACGCGATGACATAAATCGAATTGGATCGTGTTGGCCGTAGTTTGCTACACGAGTTCCGAGCTGCAGAAATTTTTTTGTTCGCCGAACAATGCTTTCAGACAGGTGGGATCACGAAACTCGTCGGAGATCTTAAACATGAAACCGAGCAGTCTGTTTGCTTTGGTTATCATATCCGTGTAGTGTTGTCTAAATGTCAAACCGTAGTCAAGCGTGACTCCAAGGTCACGAACAGTATCAACTTTCTGCAGAGGTTGATTGTTTATCGTGTAATCAAACGCAATTGGGTGCAATTTTCGATGGAATGTGATAATGAAGCATTTACTAACACTCAGAGTGAGGAAATTCCTGGAACATCACTCTTCAAAGCTGCTGATCAAGTGCTGTAGTCGTAAACAATCAGCGAAGCATCGCACAACCACATAAATTTTCACATCGTCTGCATAGAACGACCTGCAGTTAGGTGGAAGTAGCAGTCCAACCTCGTTGATGAAAATTGAGAACAGCAGTGGTCCCAAGTTGCTGCCTTGAGGTACGCCCGACATATTAGTAAAGTAGCTCGATTGAGCTGAGCCGATCTTCACACAGAGTATCCTGTCCGTTAGATAAGATTTAAACCAACGAACTAATGTAGAAGGAGATGTTCGCTCATCACCATGAGGCACCAAGAGTGAACAACAATGTTTTTGGCTAGAATGAAAGATATGAAGAGAAAGTTTTTGATAGTTCCGCTAGTGTGCGGCAGGATTGGAAATGTAACAGATGTTTTTTTATGAAAATTGAGTGAAAAGGGCATGTATACGGTGGTACTCGAACCAACGACATTTTTGCCTAACATCCCACTGCGGGGTAGGTTAAAGCACGGACTAAGTCCGCCACTTCAACAGGCCTACATCATAATCGTTACTCCTCGCACGGAGAATATATAACATAACAATTAATGTATGTACAACGAACTAAGTTATTTGACACACCAAGTATGTCTAACTTTGCCAAAAGTATAGCATGGTCGACCCGGTCGAAAGCAGCCTTAAGATCCGTGTAAACAACGTTGACTTGAGATCCAGTTTCCATTTTCCGGAGACACGAGGAAACGAAAGGTGCAAGGTTGGTAGAAATCGATCTTCTGGGGTGAAATCCATGTTGTTCAGGAGAGATGTAGTGTCTGCAACTAGCGAACAACAAGTCGTTGACGATGATCTCGAAAACTTTTGAGCAGGCACAGAGTGATGTGATCCCTCGATAATTTTCGGCATTTTGTTTATCTCCTTTCTTGAAAATCGGGAACATGAACGAAGATTTCCAACGTGTTGGATATTTTCCCTGGCGTAACGAGATATTGAAAATCTTCAAAAGAGGAATCGTAAACACTGCAGAGCAATTCTTTAGTACACAAGAAGGAATTCCGTCAGGTCCTGTCACGTTTGAGAGTTTCAGCTTCCGGATTGCGGCTTCAACGAGGTCTGATGTAATCGCAGGAATATTGAAGTCGAACGCGTCTCTGGGAGTATCTCTGAGTGCTTCGCTGACTTGCTCCAATGCTGGCACGGTGTTATTGAATACACTTTTGAAGTGCTCAGAAAGTAGATCACATTTGTCCACTGGTGTGCTGGCGATTCTGTCGCCAAGATGAATTTCAACCGGTAGCCCGTTGACATTCCTTTTTGTGTTCACAAATGACCAGAACAACTTTGGGTTGCGCCGAAGGTTAGATTGGATTCGTTTTGAATAATTCTTGTAAAGAAGACGATTGTCCATTCGGTAATGGGTACTAGCTGTCGAGAAAATTCGCTTGGTGAATTGATTTCGAGTTTTGCAGTACTTACGAAGAGCCTTCGATCTCACACGTTTCAGGTACCATAAATGAGCGTTAGACCAAGGAGGTTTACGAGCAGGTCTCCTCAGTGGAACAAAATTTGATATAGCCCGAGACACTACCTCGTCAAAAAAATCAACCGCTTCATCGATAGTAGAGCACGAGTCAAGGAACTGCCAATCGACTTGACACAAAGATTGGCTCATAGCAGCAAAATCAGTTCTACGGAAATTCAGGCCATGAGGGTCAATGATGTTATCGAAGGTAATAAGTACTGATAGATTGATAGTAATTTCCAGCGCAGGATGATCAGCGTCGAGGTTAATTAAAGGTTCGGAGGCTTCGACAACAGCACATTCCATTACGGCAGCTTCATTTGCCAACACAAGATCAAGCAGTCTCGAGTTACGATTTAACGTTGAATTCATTTGCGTTAAATTATGAAGGCTAAATCCATCGATCAAAGCACAGCAGGCGGGTGGCATATGCGAACTAAGAACGTCAATTGTGGGATGACCAATTATGGGAACATTCCAGACCAACCCAGACTGGTTATAATCGCCAAATAGTAAAGCATAGTCGTTGTGATCTAAACGGGATAACACAGCGCCAATCGAACTGACATGGTCCTCAATGCTGCTTACATCAGATTTCCTATCGGGAGGTAAGTACATGGTGCTGATACTTAGCTTCCTGTGTGCAGTTGTTATCTGGACCCATAACTGTTCGAGCGAAGGGTTAATAGGAGTAGGATCCAGGCAACTGTGAAGTCTTTTGGAAAATGCTATCAAGACGCCACCACCACGAGATTTCTTGCTATTTATGCGATTACGATCATTCCGAAAAACTGTGAACTGATCTCCAAATAGTTGAGCGGAATGAATTTGATCATTAAGCCAGGTTTCGGTTAGAACTATCACGTCAAAGTTGGACTCGACGACAGCTAAGAAAAAATCGTCTATTTTCGTTCGGAGACCACGAACATTTTGGTAATAGGCCAGTAGTCCGTGATGCAAAGCAGACGTACAATCAGAGTGACTGGAATCGAAGGGCGCATCAGGTCTGGCTGGGCAAATAATGGAGTCGTACTTGCCTGAAGAAGCGTTTTGGAAGACCCTCTCCGCACTCCCACACGTAGGCCCGGGACGGCTGCAGATCGCTGGCGGGAATGGCTCGACTACGGTGAGGGGATCGAGGGCTTCCACAATACTATTCTCGGTGCGTCCCGACATTCGGCTAACACTAGTTGTTTCTTGAGGTGCTGTTTTCAAACTTCCTTGAAATAAGCTGGAATCGGAGAGCAAATCAGGTCTTGTCGAGCTTGTAGGAAAGTTGTACTTGCCTGTAGTTGCGTTTTGGAAGACCCTTTCCCCACACCCATACGTAGGGCCGGGACGGCTGAAAGTCGCTGGCGGGAATGGCTCGACTACGATGGGGGGCTCGAAGGCTTCGATAGTGCTGAGTTCCGTGCGTCCCGGTGTTCGGCTTAAATACCATGCGTGTAAAGGTGCGTCCAAAACCGGTAGAAATATGCTGGAATCGGAGAGCGAATCAGGTGTTGTCGGGCTAACAGCAAAATCGTACTTGCCTGCAGTAGCGTTTTGGAAGACCCTCTCCCCACACCCACACGTAGGGCCAGGACGGCTGCAGGTCGCTGACTGGAATGGCACGACTGCGGTGGGGGGATCGAGAGCTTCCATTACACTAAATTCGGTGCGTCCCGGTGTAAAAACAGGTGATTGAATGTCATAACGTAGAGCATAATGTCTTTTTCCTTTGCAAGTTATTAAGGCTGCATCGCAACTACCGGTGGAGTACCCGTTGTTGGCGTCAGAAATATAGCGGAGGGCTGTCTAAATTTTTGAGTTGAATATTCCTCAAACTCACGGAACATTATGCCTTCCGGCCAAGTCGAAGGGTCAAGCGCGTTTGTCTTCAGGGAAGGGTCCAAACCAATTTTGAAGGAGATGAAGGTCATGTTGCTTGTATCTCTTCCTTTAGCCACCAGTTTGATAACCTCAGGGTCTTGGTTCAAATCAAGGTTTGCTCGAATCAATGCCAAAGTTTCCTCGTTGGTGACATCAGGACGTATTCGAGACAAATAGAGCCAAAATTTGTTCACTGGTTGAGCGGTGATTGAAACGGACACTGTATTCTGGTCCACATGCTTGGAACCAGATTGACATTCGAGTGCCTTTTGCTCTAAATCAGGCCCACGAGGTCGTTTGGCAGCTCGAGTTTGTCCGATTTGGGGCCATTGCCTGATTGCTGGTGATTGCATACACGGTTCGGGCTTATGCGATAACAGTTTTATCTCCGTATGTAAGCTACTGATTGCCTCAGTGAGATACACCAACGGAGATTTTTCATCAGCCGCCTTAGTAATAGAACGGAGATGTGAATTTTCAAATAGCTCAGCACATTTATCGCACATCCAAAACAAGTTTTTGCGATGCGGCGTGAAATAGCCTAAGAGTGCCCGTGACACATTTGAACATGTCATATGGAACATGCCACCGCAGTGACATGCCACGGCATGTCACGGCATGTGACAAATTCTATGCCAGTAATCGCTTCAACGCACTTGGCGCAATTTTTGATTTCACTCATCGCTACACACGCAGAGGACTGATGCAGGCGTTAGTTCTTGAAGCCTGCTACTTTTGTTGTGGCGCTAGTGACGATTTGAACGTTTTAAGCTCGGTTCACAGTGGATTAAAATTCCTTATAATATTTCTTCATTCAACCTACTAGTATCAGAAATGTCGATTAAACATTATCATACCTGGCTGATAAACAATGAAAAAATACTATCGTTGTGATGATCACTGCACAAATTACAACACGGAAGACTTTATTCTCAAATCAAATTAACGAAAATTACGCCAACTTCCACCGCGTATATTGTGTTTGCTGCCTACAGCCTTCAAGAAAACTGAGCTGTCAAATTAGCACCACACGCAGCACCAAATTTTCGGCTTCACGATTGTTGTTCGTGGATGACAGTCGCTTCAGTCCTGTGTACACACGTGGTTTATTGTAATCGCCTTAGAGTATGTACACGCGATACAGCCACAACAGCACAACGGGGACGGAAATTTACTCAAAACAATAACAATGGTGACGATTATTTGCCAGAAGATAAAAGGTGAACAACAGCAATCATGAAACGATGAAACTGCAAATTGCGAATGGCACGGCACATACAATGAACGATGCTAACAACAGTTCGACACCAAACAATTAATAATATCACTTCGTCAACAAATAAAATCGAACTAGTGTTGAAAACACTACTTAAACTGTAAAATCGTAGGCGTGAAACAAAGCACAGCTAGCACACTTATCACACACACACACACACACGGTTGATTTGCCACATATAAACATAATCTCTTAGAAGGGCAAATGTAAATTATGTGTCAAATGAATAATTTGTGCGGCCACACATGGATTTTAGATGGAATCAAAAGAACTATGTGTCCTGCACATAAATTTCATTGTACAAAGCAGATTGCAAAAATCTATGTGTAGACACATAGAATCTATCAGTAAAATTTTCTATGTGTACACCAAGCCATCACGGAGGCTATTTTATTGGGGCAACCAGCTGTAGATAGTCCTGCACTGAAAATTAATTTTAGTTTATAATACGACATCGAAGGTAGAACTAACAAATCTATTCGTTGTTTTCTGCAACAAAACTGATTTGTACTTATTATGAAGATACATTCGTAATTAATGGCACACACGCAACTGTCAAAAGCACGAAGATTTTGTTGACACAGAAAGAACATTCGTGAATTGTACGTAAACAACACAAAGAGCTTCGAATATTTGGTCACAAATTAAAAAGAAACGTCTCTCTGGTGGTTACATGAAGGACTGACAGATCTACTTTATCGACTCGAAATGTAATTGACAAAAAAAAAGCAACCACGTGGAGTTTTCCAGCGTCTTTTTAATGTTTCTGACATGGGATTCGAACCTGAATTTTTTGAAAGTGCTGATTCTGGCCATGCTGACTAGTGAGATCAAACTTGATTAATGAGAATGAAGTTATAGCTCTCGACAGCGCTCTAATTTTTATTTTGGGATAAATAATTTATTCCCGCCCATACCAGCAGCACCACCATCATGCATGAGCACGGTTTAAATGAAAAAAAAACAGCGATTGGCTGGTCTTCACGAAATTCATTTCGTGCATTTTACACAAAGTTGTAATGAAAGCATTTCACCAGATAAAAAGCATTATGAATGTTTCATACAATATACGAGACATTTGTTCTATGTACACACTCAGAAAATTTTACAGTATTCGGTAAGTTTTTACCGAACTTTCAACAGCTGAACAGTTCGGTAATCCGATTTTACGGATTTCGGTAAAATTTGACAAGTTCCGGTAATTTTTTTTGCCGGAATCTCGACCGGAATACTGTAAAATTTCACAGAAATCAGGTAAATCGGATTACCGAACCTTCAGCTTTTGATAGTTCGGTAAAAAAATACCGAATACTGTAAAATGTTCTGCGTGTGTACAAAATCCATGTTTACGAAACGCGTGAAAGCTATTTAACGAAAATAAATTTTCTGTGTGCACACCGAAAATCGGATCACCGAACGTTCAGATTTTGAGAATTCGGTAAAACTTTACAAATTTCTGTAAAAAAATCTAAGTGTGCAGACATAGGTAATCCTTGCACTGATGGTGGGTTCTTATCGCATGACATCACCACAATAAAACTACTAAATTAAACTGTGATTATTAATTTATTATTATAGCAATTTAGAGAAAATATAAAGAGATAAAAATTCAATCGCTTTCAGACTTCAAACTGCTAATCGGCTTTTCTTTTTCTTCAATCGCATTGCATGCTGTTCTCGCATGTGTTGATAACGAAGTTGATGTGATTGCAGCCATTTTGAGCAATATAATAAATAAAAACGTAACGTAATATAATAAGTAAAAATTACTAACAACTGCAAAAGCGCACTGTTTCCAGAACATCACTGTTTTCTCCATCAGCTTGTTTTTGGTCTTATTAGAACTGTCACAAAAACAAAAACACATCTGCCTTCTTCCTTTTGCTCCACTTCACAACTCAACAGCTCACCGTGATCCACCTTACGGTGGATTGATGAGCTTCATGGTGGTTGCATGTGAGCTTTTATTGTGTTGCGTGACATCGCTGTGACATTTCCAAGCAAAGTCATCAAAAAGCGACTGGTGAGAAAAACAACAGCACTAAGGTGAAGCAGATGTCATACACGGTTGTTTTCAAAAACCCATTAATGGGTGAAAAAACACCCATTTTCGCTAGAAGTGCCTCTTCCCATTCAATGGGTAAACCCGATTTACCCATTAATGGGTAAAAGCAGTGTATGTCACTAAATGGGTATTTTTTCACCTATTGCAAAAAATCCAAAATGGGTATTTATTCACCCATTGCAAAGAAGCCAAAATTTGTAAAATATTACCCATTTTTGCATGCAGATTTTGTAGCAGTTGGTAGATTGTAATATTATGATATTCATGGTAATCAATCAATAAATGGCTAACTAAAATACTTATACTTGTTTTTATTCATGTATTTTTTTAAAATATGGATTCGACTTCTTTACAAGCTCCTCAATGCTCCGTGCACTCAAAACGATTGTCAACGTTTAGTGGAAGTTTAATCGACGATCTGGAAGCATAATTGTTGAGCATTAGATTATTTATATACAAAAATATCATTTGTCTTACTTGCGTTGTTCCGAAAGTGTTTAGTTTCCTATATTATTGTAGTTTTTATGAAATTAAAAAACTGAAACAAGCGGCACTTCCCACCAACGAAGCACCGGATACGCTTGGTTTTAATTTTTTTTCACCCGTTAATGTGTAAAAATATACCCGTTTTTTTTATTGTATGAGGTTTCCTCCACACGGTAAGAATGAAAACCCCATTAATGGGTGCAAAAATACGCATTTTTCAACACCACACATAAATGTCAAACAATGGGTAAAATTTGATTTGCCAAAATGGGTAAAAAAATACCCATCGGTGAGAACTTATTAGCAGGAAAAAAATGGGTGAAAAATAGTTATGAAAATTATTTAACTCTCTTCAGTCGTTTGTGCGTTGCGATTCAGTTGAGGCTCGAATCAAATAAATCCGGTCCGAAATCTGCCAACAAAGGCAATTCAACAAATAAGCTGAGCAAAAGTGGATAGTTGGTCCAGTTGGTATGTAAAAGATTCCTAAATATATGAATAAATAAATTTAAAATAATCAATCTCCTGTACGTTTTGTAAAACAAGGAAATACCTCGTATATTTAAATAAAATATGAATTTCTTTTCTTACAGGATCACGAAACCGCTCTGGCTGAACAGCTAGCAAAATAAGTTGGACTTAACGTAACACACAAAGTGGAGCCGCATTTACTGACCAATAACGAAAGCTTTTTCATATATCTCGAAGGTGAAATAATTGATTGTAGAAAGACATCAATCCAAGTGATTGATGTTTTAATTAAAACATTTTGCGTATTTGGCATTCCGGTTCCAGCGACTATTAGAAAGTTAATAGAGTTTTTCGAAATACTGTCATATAAAGTTAAGGTCAATAGCAGGGTAGTGCATAGGAGTGAAGAGAGTAGCTATAGGAGTGAAGCGCCTTGTTTCTATATTTGCTGAATCGCTAACTGCTGACATAAACAGTGATTGAGTAACACATTCGAATTGTTTAGTGTTCCAACGAATGGGCTATGTCATTTTCTCGGTTTCTCTCAGTAGCTTTTGCTGATACTTCATTTTACATAATATTAATGCTGTTCAATAAAAAATATTTAGAAATATATCGACTATCTACGACTATTTTTGTTTCCAAACGGATCGAAAGCACACGATTTCATTATCAATTTATCTATTCATGATTCAAAAATGGGTGTTTTTTTACCCATTTTGTAAAAAAAAATTTTTTACCCTGATGGGTAAAAAAATACCCATTTTTTAACGGAAGTGGCCCGTACTCATTAATGGGTTATTCGCGTTTACCCATTAAATGAGGAGTGGCGATTATAGCGAAAGTGAGTACTATAGTACCCATTAATGGGTTTTAGCCAGTAACCGTGCAATGGGTGTTTTTTTACCCATTGCATGATTGAGAATTCCCCCATTTTGTGACAGACGGGAATGCCATTTGAAAATGGGTGTTTTTTTACCCATTAATGGTTCGCAAACAATCGTTTAGTATTCTCACATACACGCTCATTCGAGCATACTCAATGTTAAGTAAATTTTACTCAATATTATGCACATATCTAAAACGTCAAATGCTGAATAATCGTATTTTATGAATTTGATTTATTGTTTTTCAAAACACAAAAAAACTGCGGCAAACTCAATTTTGAGATACACTCAGTAGCAAAAAACAAGCCAAGCAAAATTTTGCTGCATAAACCGCGTTGTTCAACTTTCTGTTGCCTTGTCAATTATCAATAGTTTTGACTGAAAATCTGACAATTTAATAACCAATGTATGTATGTGACCAAAATTTCAAGTTGATAAAATTTAAAAATTTGAAGTTATCATAACATATGTGAAAAAAGTCATTTTTGGACAAAGCAATTTAAAAACTCCGTAGTTCTCTGAAAAATTTAGGTAGCATATTAAAAATTTCTTTATGGTTTAAAAAATACATAGTATAATGTGGACAAAATTTCAACTATTTCTATGAAGTGGTTTGGACTACAGCTGGCAACAAAGTTGACGCATCAACATGAGCATTTCCCTTTTTCACCCGATACTGACCTAGCTTAATTATCGGTGCAAAAAAAAAAGCCGAGATACTTTTTTAAGCTATGGAGAAATTTTCAATATGCTACCTAAATTTTTCACAGAAAAAACGGATTTTTTAAATTGCTTTGTACAAAAATGACTTTTTTTACATATGTTAGGATAACTTAAAATTTATAAATTTAATCATCCTGAAATTTTGATCACATAAGGTCTATACATTGTTTATAATGTTGTTAAATTTTCAGTCAAAAATATTGATAATTGACAAAGTTGCAGGAGGTTGAACATTGAGTTTTCTGCAAACAAAATTTAGCTCGGCTTTTTTTTGCTACTGAGTGTAGCTACATATTATTTTTTTCAATAATATAAAATGGGTCGGATATCGTCGTTCTCAATTTGGGCTTTGGAAGTTAATTTAAAATCTTAATCGTATTCGAAAATTAATAACCAGTGGCGATATAGAGCAGATAGCAGCCACTGTAGATGCGTGAATCTAAAACAAACTAAGCTGTTTTATCTTGACAAGGATTTGTTGAATCCTAGAGAGTTTGAGCTGTTTAGTGGAATACCTGTAACTAGAAACAAGAAGAAAAATTAGTATTTTCCATTTAATTCCAACTACCTTTGCTTATCTTGACAGATACGCGTATTTTGTCTACAATGTGCAGACTTCTTTAGTGTCTCGTACTCATACTTCTTTTCAGTCGAGTTATTAGTACGAGACACTGAAGAAGTCTGCACATTGTAGATGAAATACGCGTATCTGTCAAGATAAGCAAAGGTTGTTGGAATTAAATGGAAAATACTAATTTTTCTTCTCATTTCTAGGGATTTGTTGATTTTTAATAGTATATTACATTACAGATAAATCAAAAAAATGTCGAAACTTTTTCTGGCGTATGCATTTATACAATGCAAAATGACTTTTATACAATGCGGATAAATTGATTGGTGTTGAAAATGGTAAGCGAGCATTTAATCACCCTTAGCTTCCCAAATAACCACAAGCATTATATTTTTGCACTTGTGCAACCCAAAATTTACATCAATTATTCGGGATTGCATCAATTCAACAGTTGTCATGTAATGAAGCGTTAGATTAGCTTTTAGAACATAGTGATGCTGCTTTAGTAATGCATGAGACATTATAAAAGATATAGCATAATAAAATATATAGCATAAGTTCGATCTCAGTGGGACCCTTTTCAGCTTTAACCCAACTTCAACTTTGCAATATACGTTATGCATATGCCCTATATATGCATGCTATTACAGCCTCGTGGTTACTTGGGTTGCCACTTGATTTTACAAATGTAATAATCGAGCCACAAACTCTTTACTATTAAAACATAATATACATATTATACTAACATATTACAGAGCATGCTTTGGCATTACTGAGGATCAATGGATGGGACCTATGCCATTGACGATTTGATCCAATGAACAAAAGTTATTTCTGCATTCAAATAGTTGCCAAACTTAGTATTTATATTCTTTTCACCCACACATATTTTTTTTATCACGGAACCGATAAAGGCTGGCCCATTGACTACTGATTTTTGTTTTAATTTTGGTTGTTAAATAAAATGACATTCTGTAGTGTTTTTTTTCAAAAGGTATTCAATAATTTGTATAGCATCTTTTGCGGAGCTAAAATAAATAAAAAAAACTTATTTTCATAAATTTCTGTTTTCATATATATGAGTAAGTTCAACTCAAAACTAAATAAATAAGGATTAGGGGATTTGTTTATAATCGTAAAGGTTTGGTCCATTTGGTTTCATATTGTTACGAAACTTTGTCCACTCGTACATGAACAAAAAAATCATTGTTGACAGTTTTTTTCTCGAAAACGACGATTTCGGTCAAAATGGCTAAAGTTAGTTCTGGTATACAAGCCGGAAAAAAAACATTCAGTGAATTATGGAAAATTTTGAAAAATCCTTTCTTATTCATTCATTTCTAAGCTTTTTTTTTTTCGTGTAATGCTCGAAAAACAATGGGCCCGTTTTCATACCAAAATAAAAAAAAAACTCAATTGAGGGTACGTTCGGTTCTCACGTTTTTAAGTTAAATTTACTCAAATGTGAGTGAACCCGGATGGCAAACAAACATCTATGTTTGTTATGAGAAATCGCAAAGTTCCTTCTAGTTGTATAAATTTTATCTTCCTGAAACGGTGATTCTTGCCAGGCTTAAAGTGAAATCGAAAAATATGTTCTAACGACAATCATAATCAAAAAAATTAATTCATTATTTAAAATGTATTGTTTGGAAAATTAATCTTTTTTCTAATATTAATCAGAAATAATGCCTGAATAAGTGTGATACTCGAAATTGGGAAACAATCATCATTGCGTTTTCAAACACCTCAAATATCAGCGTTAATTGACTCAAAAGTAGTCAGTAATAACATATTCCTCCAATCAATTTGTATACTTATGTAACGTACAATGTTCATTCTATTAACGTCTCTTTAAACTGTACGTCTGCTGTAGACGTTTTAGTTCATTCGAGATGGCATAAGGACCACAAGCACCTGAGCATTGTAGTGTGCTCCCCATTCCCTCTGCTTATTTCATTTTCGCTCCAATTCCCTGATTTCCCTTAAAACCTACAAGACATTTCGATGTTTCATCACTGACCCTTATTTACAGGCCGCTTGGAGGTCTATGACTGTGGTCCGCAGTCAGAACTTTTTTTTTGAAGTTCGACCTCTATACGCTGGCTTATATTTTATCATATCGCCCAACGCCCAACGTCCAACGCCCTCAAGTACTTTAGTACAGATAACTCAAGTACTTTAGTACAGAGTCCTCTGATCTCGAGAATAGGGCATATCTTTCCACTCTTGTATTGTGTTCTTGATACGCCGGAGGAACGCCTCTCGGTTGTTATACCAAGATTTCTCCCAAGCGTATCGAGAGGCCTGCTTCACCCAGCGGGTAGCGACTCTGTAAGGGACAGGAAGGTCCCCCATCTGAGCATGACGACCCTGGTTTGCCAGTTTATCAGCAGCCTCATTACCTGGTATACCTGCGTGTCCAGGTACCCAGACGAGGGTTACGTTAGTAAACTGTTGCACCTCCATCAGCCACGGGTGTCCCAACTGCCCAAGGGCGGATAGACAACTCGCGGAGTCAGAAAACACAACAGTCTGAGACCCGTTTGACAACTTGCATGCCTGCAAGAGTGCATAGGCCTCAGCTGAGAAGATACCGCAGATGTCGGGTAACCGACAGCAACGGCTTATAGCCCTCCCAGATACTCCGTAACCAACCTCATCCTCTATTAACGAGCCGTCCGTAAACAGCAGGTTCAGGCCTTCGAATGTGGAGGCAATTTCCCCAAAGGCCGCTTTCGCGACTTCGGGGTTTGCCCTTGCCCCACATAACTGCCGGATGCGCCAGTCCACTATGGGGCGCGTAGAGTCTCATGCCCGTTGCCACAGCCTAGGAAGCTGACACAACGTGGGAATCTCTACTCCCGTAAGATCACGCCACCACTCTTTGGCCCTACAGACGGTAGGTCTGTCGCAAAGAGCGGGTCCCTTTGTAGTAACCTCATGGCTTTGGTAGCCATGTCTTCAGTTACGACATTTTCCAAGGGGACCTCACCACATTCCACCAATAGGGAAGCTATAGGTGAGGTCCGAAAGGCTTCGCTACAGATCCTATATGCCTCATTGTATTGAGGTTCTAGGGTTCTAAGCAGGGATATTCCACCCCTGCTCCATAGCTCCGATCCATAGAGTATACACGGTACGATCATTTCCTGTGCAATCAGAGTTATGTCGTCAGCGTACACTAGGATGTATACGTTTTCGGGGATGCGTTCAAACACTGAGTTCATCGCAATGAGAAACAGTGTGGCAGATGTGACAGACCCTTGCGGGATGCCTGTTCGAGCACGAATTTTGCAGGCCACCGTAGGACTTTCTTCGCTGCTGTTAAGCAGCCACCAGAAAGTGCACTTTAAGAGCACTGAAACACTAATCGTACGAATCCACGGCTTCCAGAAAGTAACTGCCCAAGTTCTTCGAAGATAGGCCACTTAGTCTCATCGACCTTTTCATAGAAGGGTACTTAGAAGCAAAACGCAACACGACACCGCAAATCTACAAAGTCCCTTTTTAGCGGAGGACTTGTAAGTATTCAACCCGGCACAAACCGATAGGGCACAATGACCACAAGACCGTAATAATTTATTAGATCGAGAACAAATTGCACGCACGTCCGATCGATCTGGTTTGTATTATTGTACTGACTTCTGGTTGTAAGATACATGGGAATATGTATAGTGTGGTGTACGTTGGCGATGATTTGATCGTTGAACGATCGGTGATGCAACCCAGGTAACCAATGAGCATTAGCATATGCAGTAAATTAATGTTATTTAAATGCTTGTAGCCTGTAATAAGCATTCCGAATGCAAAATAGCATTAATGATGCATTATCATAGCATTGCAGTAAAGCAGCCGTATATTGGGCCAAAAGTGGCATTTACGTTGCATTTAAGGCGACTTAAATGCTTGATAGGCTGCCGTAAAGACGTTTTAGAACTGCTTATTGGTTACCTGGGAAGGATGCTGCTCTCAATCGCGCTCTCTCGATTCTCATCGACTCGGTGGTTGATCGTATAGGGTGTTGTGTGGAGGCTACGATAGCAGTTCACGTTGTATCTCCAACATTCCGGCCACCTTGAAACACGGAGGTGTTTCAAATTTTAACGAAGGGATTCCAAATGAAAATGATGATTGCAGATCGTATCGTTGATTCTCGGAGAGGTATGGAACAAAAAACTAACAACTGGTGGTGCATTCGATCATGCCTTGACCTACCCCGCATGGGGATGCTTGGCAAAAGTTTGTGTTTCCTGTTTCGGAATACTACCTCACAATGCCCTCCGCTCAATTTCAAACTACTTCTATTCAATTTTCACAGCCTGCCGTGAGCTAACGGAACTATCAATACTTTCTCTTCACAACTTTGCTCTAGCAAAAAAAAAAATGCTGTCTACTCCTAGAGCCTCATGGTGATGAGAAATTAAATCCTTCTCAAAACAACATCATAATGTTTATTCACCGAATGATAATCGACGATGTGGATATTAAACCCCCAACAATCTCGATACCGATTTTTGTTGCATGTTATGTGATATAAAATTCATAAGGTGTTCATAACACATTGTGTCAATAGTCCTGATCAAAATTGTAACGACTTATCCAATACATGCGGCAGGAAAAATTTAAAAAAAAATCTAATTGAGTCATCCTGATTTTTCCCAGCCTTAACAAAACTTCCAACACTGTCATTCGAACTAATGGACAATGAAAGATTCTGTTCAAATGAATGTTATCATCTCTCGTCTCCGAACATTATCATCTGGCGATCCAACTGGGTCGTATTTCCATAGCCACTCAATCAACGAAGAGTGAATCACAAGTAGGCAGAGCTGTTGTCCATTCGACGTGCGTGGTGGAATGGAGTAATCTACAAAACGTCTAATCTTGTTCACTCACTGAGTTCCTGCGTACGATGCCTTTACCAATGCATTTATCGATGTGGTTGTTTCAAACACGGTTAACAATAAATAATTTTCGCTGTGTGTGTGTGTGTGTGTGTGTGTGTGTGTGTGTGTGTGTGTGTTTGTGTGTGTGTGTGTGTGTGTGTAATCCAACTCCCACTCCAGCAGTGCTTTTATGGAAGAAAAATGTCTGCAGCTATCATGCTTTTATTCTAATCACAAACTGTAAACATTTTTAGCCCGGATGTTGAAAGGTGATAGCTCTGTTGAGATCCAGTGACCCATTTCAGAATGCCTGGTCACTCACGTCCTTGCTCACGACCATTCCGAGGTCACTTTCACTTACAACAAGCCCCGCATAAACACAATACTTATATCAATTGGCTATTTGTACTATATTTACACTTCCATTATCGCAACTTGTTCTGTTACGATCATGGCACGTATTTAGTAGTATGTAATTCGTATTTATTTATAATTGTTTAGATCGCACCAGTAATGTTTGATGTTTCCTTGCTGATCCTGCTCCTTTTGTTCCACTTTTAGTATCTTTTATCGTATCTTCCGCTGAGAGATTTATTGTTTTTTTGACGTAGGCTACGTCTTACGGCAAGGGTAGGATATCAAATGAAAATCTAAAATATTGCGACCGTCACGAAAAACCGTACGTTTTGTACGCGAATAACTCAAATAATCCACGATAGATTTACATGATTTCTTCCTCAATCGGTCGGAAATTTTACCGCGCTCCAATTCAATTGTCAAACATTATTCTCAAACAATAGTAAACTATTGAAAATAACGCAAATATAAGGTGATGTCTTATAATGACATTTTGCAGAGTAAATTTACCAAATTTCCTATCACAGATTTCAAATCGAAGCAAGGAACGTCTTGCATCATCTTCTTCTTCTTTGTGTTAGAGAGAGGCTTTAACCAATCATGTCATTCGTCTCTCCATGTACGTCTCGCATGCAGCTGAGAACGGCATAGAACGCACACTTAGGAAAATTTTGCCTCAGTCGCTTGGCAGCATTGAAGGCGGTCGCTGTGCGAAGGCGGTCGCTGGTAGCTGTTCGCAGCTGCTTCATTTGTCGGCAGCGGAGCTGGTCGCAGAGGCAGCTGGTGGTCGCGTAGCAGCTGGTGGTAATATGGCAAAGCTCTCCCAAACAGCGATCGTCGCGATGAGGTAAAATGGCGGTAAATGGGGGCGCACAATCGCGTCGGTTTGTGCAAGCCGCCATCTTACCGCATTGTGGCAATTGTTTCGCCGCACTTCGAAAACGCTTCTGTTTGGGGGAAGGCGTCCTTGGGGGTGAGCATCAGTAGGTGGAAATAATCTGTTCTTTTGAGGACAATAAATTAAAATAAAAGAGTTGTTTATTAAAGAACTAATCTTAAATTTAGTTCGGTGGTCGATGGAGGGTTGGCCAGCTGGTTGGCGCAATCCGTAAATTGATAATCTGTCCTTTTGAGGACAACCAATTTAATAAAAAGAGTTGTTTATACAAGAATTAAACTTTTATTTCGTTCGGTTTGTGCGCCTAATATGGTGCCGATTCGTTCGCCGAAACTGCAAAAATGCCTCCATGTAGAGCGAGCCGTCGGAAAAATTTTACCCTGCTGGTTGGCGCAACCCACTAATAAATAATCTGTCTTTTTGAGGCCAACCAATCTAGTTCAGAGAGTTGTTTGTAAAAGAATTAAATTAATATTTCGTTCGGTTTGTGCGCCATTTAATCTAGTGCCGATTTGTTCGTCACGACTGCAGGACAATTCTCCGTCGGTGAAAAAATTTTCCTAACTGGTTGTTGCAACCCGCGATGAATCAATAAATCAATTAAATTTCTAATTTAAGAGAGTTATTTGAACAAGAGTTTTACATTTCGGTCGATTGGCAGTCATATTGGATTTTTCCAAGTCGTTACTAGGCAACAGTGTACTACTAAATTTGTTTTTATTTTCATTCTTTGTCTTACACACTTGATTACAATTTTTAAGTGATTTAGCCCAGTAGGCTCTTCAGATTTGTTTTAAGTGTTTTATGTGTTTAATGTGTTTATTGTGTTATGTGTTTTAAATAATTCGACATGGAGTTTTCATAAGGGCCAATGTCGCAAACGTAAACAATGGCTTCTTCCGCAAATTTCTGGAAAATGCCAACTCGGTCAAGTAATCTACCACTTCTATTGTAAAGGGGAACTCCTCTTCTGTATAATCATCGTGGTAATTCACTATGATTAAGTTAGCATTCTCGAGAAATATGCGGAAGAAGCCATGTTTACGTTTGCGACATTGGCCCTTATGAAAACTTCATGTCGAATTATTCAGATCAGCCCTTGGGGTATTGTTAGTTAAATTTTGATAACCTAGTTCTACAACTACAACTACAATTTGAAAATCCTAGGGGTGGTGAACTAGATTCCGGATGATCTGGTGGTCCGTTGTCAGGCAGCGTGCCCTGTACCGATTGATAGACTCACTAAAACGATCGTGGAAACGATCGGCCAGACGGTGGACCTCAGATGTTGTTGTCCTTGGAGTGGCAACAGTGTACTATGCAGCGGATCCATAAAATCAGACCATATTTTAGGTACGCATTTAACCTTATATTCCCAACTTTGGCCTAATGTATTCATCACATAGTAAAATGTGGAATATAAAAGTTTTCAATGGAAAAGTAAGAGTGAGCGGTTGTGTATTTTTCGATGGGCTTATTCATACCAACACCTATATAACTAAATGAACATAGTGGGAATTTTAATGTTTTGAAATGGAATGGCCGATTGATCACATGAGAAAGTCATTTAGATGTTATAAAGTAGCTTTATATTCAGTATAGTATACCGAATATAGCCGAATTCCCGGAGCGTTAATATAAATAAATGCCCGGAGCGATGAAATAAACAAACTTTACTGAAATTCGACCGAACAAGAATCCTTAATGATATCCATATCCATCGAAAGTTTTCTACTCAATAATGTTAGTTGGTAACTTTTCATGGTCCAGTACAGCAAACGCCTTGTTAAGCATGTCTTAGCAAAGATATAACTAGTTGAATATCGTTTCTAGCTAAATTAATGTATGAGTTATAGTTAAAATTGTAATCGTGCTTTACACAATCGCCTGAGTCAAGGAACATGTACCCTATTTACTTGTATATAACCTTATAACAACTGCAAGATATTTTTTGTTATTTTCTGTTTGATAAAACTTCCTGAACTTTTAACTTTTTAAAGACGCTTACACATCTGAAAATGTTGCAATTGATTACTGTGTTTTAATAACAATCAATAAATCTGTCGGATATTTTCTGATAACGAATTTTCTGGTAATTTGAATTCTAGAGTATTTCAATGTTTATTATTACCCTTGAAATCCAGAATTGCATAAATTGCAAATCTTTGATTCTTTGAAGATGAACTATGCAAAGGCATACTACAACTCAGATTGTATACAAATGATCAGAATGGTATGGTATTTAAATGGTGAATGTTGAAAAGGAGACAAGGTATCAGTCAAAATATATGTTTGTATGTGCGTATTATAGAATTTCCTCCGCTGCCTGTCGTTACTGAAATCCCCCAAACGATGCAAAACATTGTTAATGGTTCCGGCGATGGTGAGAATTCCGAGATGCAGGCCATTCAGGCACAGTATGACATACGAATAAACATTTAGTAATGTCAAGCGATTATGATCATAAGAAAGAGCAAAACTATCATAAATTTAATAGTTTTATGTTCCCTAACAGATCCTCAACTATCTTCTATTAAAGATCGTCCATCGTAAAACGTGCAACCGTGGCCGTGTCATCATTTAAACCAAAAGGCCCTTTTCAGGGCCACTAAAGAGTTATAAAGATTGTACAACAGAATTTTCCTACGCCCTGACTTTATAAAACTAAACGGCCCTTTTCAGGGACTCCAAATAATATCTCAAGAGCGTACAATAGAATTTTCTTACATACTGGCTTCAAAACGCTGGTCTAATGTTCCATAAGAGCCGCACCCGTCATATAGTGACTTAAACTGCTTCTATCGGTAAGGGTAAACGACCGGCACGAATAATAGAAACACTTTTAACGCTAATAATAGCCACACATAATTCCTCTGACATTATTATGCATCACTTGGTTTAACGTAGTCTACGTCTACCGGTCGTGTGTTGCACACAACCCCACTGATTTTTTTCTGTGTCACAAGTTTTTTGCTTGAATTTATGTATTAAATAACTCTTGTACTTTACATAAGTATACAAATTGATTGAAGCAATATGTTATTTTACTGAATACTTCTGAGTCAATTAGCGCTGATATCTTAGGTGTTCGAAAACGCGACGATGATTGTTTCCCAATTTCGAGTATTACACTTATTCAGGTATTTTTTCTGATTGATATTACGAAAAACCGTAATTTTTCAAATAATTTCACTTTAAGCCTGGCAAGAATCACTGTTTCAGGAAGATCCACAACGATTTAAACTCGAAAATTACATTAATTCTTATGTTATTTATTCTCCGTGCGAGGAGTAACGATTATGATGTAGAAGAAGATGTTCGCTCATCACCATGAGGCACCAAGAGTGAACATTAATGTTTTTGGCTAGAATGAAAGATGTGAAGAGAAAGTGTTGATAGTTCCGTCAGATGCGGCAGGTAGGAAAATCTAACAGATGTTTTTTGGAAATTGAGCGAAAGGGCATGTATCCAATGGTACTCGAACCATGGACGTCAATCTTTGCCTAACATCCCACTGCGGGGTAGGTTGAAGCAACGGAACAAGTCCGCCACTTCAACAGGCCTGTTCAACAGGCCACTTCAACAGAAGCTTTGCGATTCCTCATAACAAACATGGATGTTTGTTTGTCCGCCAGTTTCGCTCACATTTGAGTAACTTTAACCCAAAAACGTTAGAACCGAATGTATCCTCAATTGAGTTCCATTGTCTTAACTCAATTTTGAGTAATCCCTGTTTTTTTTTTTTATTTTGGTATGAAAACGAGTTTTGGGCCCATTGTTTTTCTAGCATAGTTCGAAAAAGAGCTTATAAATTTCCATAATTCTCAAAATGTTTTTTTCCGGCTTATAGCCCATATGCTAGCCCCAGCTTATAGGCTCATAGCTGGCAAGTAAAGCCCACAAATAATTTTTGACCGCAAGTAATTTTGACATCTATCTATCCAGTATGGGTGAAATGTTAAACTTCCTTGTGAAATAATCGAACGGAATATTATTTGGTGAGGTTCGTGGAAATCGGAAAACTTCAATTGACGTTTTCCAGAAAAAACTGTCAACCCTGATTTTTTTTGTTCATTCTTCCATGAACTCTACGAGTGGACAAAGCTTCGTATTAATCTGAGACCCTTCGGATCAAACCTGTACGATAGTAAAAAACTCCCATCATCCTTAAATTTATTTTGTTTTGAGTTGAACTTACTCATATATATTGAAACAAAAATTTATTTATTATAATTTTTTTTATTTCGGTTCCGTAAAAGATGCTATAAAAATTATTGAAGTCCTTTTGAAAAAAACATTGTTGAATTTTATTTAACAACAAAAAACGAAACAGATATTAGTAGTCAATGGGCCGGCCTTCATCAGTTCCGTGATAAAAATAATGTGTGGGTGAAAAGAATATAATTACTCTATTTAGCAACTATTTGAATGCAGAAATAACTTTTGTTCATCGGATAAAATGGTCAATAGCATAAAGCTTGCTTCAGATAGAATTGGAACAAAAACAATTGCCTGTATTTCAGTTATTTATTATTGAATTCAAGATCTTTTTTTATACAAACGTATCGTTTTCTTCATACTTTTAAGAAAAAATACGGATTAAATTATTCGTCACGGTTTCGAAGGAATTCTCGAGTTTTTCCTGTAACACGGTTCATTAGGCGGCGCACACCTTCTTCGTCCATCGTTTTAGCTATCTTATTCCACCAGGTCTTCATTTGATTGATGTCTTTGACAACTTTTCCCTTTGCCTTGAGTCTCCTCTTCATGATTGCCCAGTATTTCTCAATAGGGTGGAACTGGGGGCAGTTGGGTGGGTTAAGGTTTTTCGGAACAACCTGGACCCCTTTCTCTGCATACCATTCTTGAACGACTTTGCTGTAATGACAGCTTGCCAAATCTGGCCAAAACATTACGGGATGGTCGTGGGATCGAATGAACGGCAAAATTCGTTTTTGGAGACACTCTTTTTGGTATAGTTCCGACGTCATTGCACTATGGTCCAGATCACGAATTTACGAGGAAACATGCTCCCAGCGCCTAAACTTGAAACTTTACAGCAAAGTAATGTTCTACAATATGGTTTGTATCATCAAGGTCCATTTTTTGATGTTGATTAAAATTAGGATGGTCCCCATTTTCACGGAAATACAAAAACTAACTTTTTTATTTGCAGAAATAGACGTTTACATTCTTTGGCAAAATTGTAGCGCAAAAAATTTCATGGAATTTTAATTAAAAAATTTTTTTGTACCTTAAAAATTGATCGATTTAGAGCAATTTTTTCTCATCAACTTAGGGTGTACCATAAAAAATTGATTTTTTTGCCCTTACTATTTTATTTCAATTCCCACCGTAAAGTTGTGTTTGTACGAGTTTTAGAACATATTAAGACGCGTACTTTGATATACAAATTTTGCCGCTAGCTTCAATAAATCAATAGTAATTGAAGTTTTTCTTAAAAAAATACGCCCTTTTTTAATGTTGATTTTCATGATTGGGGCAAATACAAAAAAAAATTAAAGACGTCATTTAGAAGGACAATTTATATTGTTCAACATATGTGAAAACTAGAGATATTTTTTTTTATTAATCATTTATTTGTACAGGCTCAATCGAATCAACTTTACAGAGCCAAGTTTTCATATTTGTATACATCATGTATCTTAAATCTAAAGTTAGGGGGATAGAACCGATTACTCGCGGTTACTCGAGGTTAATAGGAATTACAATTTAACGGATAGGGAGATGGGCGGGAATTTAAATTATGGTTTACATAAAACTTCAAAAAACTTAAAACTATACAATTTTTGGTTTTCTTTTTATTCGAACATTTTTGAAGGAGAAAAAAAAAACACAAACACAGAAAAAAAAAAACTTAAACTAAACATACATGTTAAACTAACTACAATCTAAGGCTAATGTTAGTCAAAAACACATAAATGGGTTTCATAAACTCCAGATCAGCCAAAATTTCTCCGTACAGCCAAAATATCTCGCACCGGTACATTGGGTTGTCTACCTCGAGCCCTAAGGGAATCATAAAGCTCCGATCTGACTCCACGATGCTCAGCACATGACCAAACAATGTGATCTGCGTCCTGGTAACCTTGCCCACATTCACAGAGATTGCTGTCGCTCAGTCCAACACGGAATAAATGAGCGTTCAAAGAATAATGATTGGACATGAGGCGAGACATGACACGAATAAAGTCTCGTCCCACATCCATCCCCTCAAACCAAGATTTCTTCGACACCTTTGGGATGATAGAATATTGCCATCGCCCCAAATCTCCTTTACTCCATTTATACTGCCAGCTGACGAGTGACTGTTGACGAAAAATAGTAAAAAAATCATTAAAGGCGATTTGTCGATCATAAATATCGCCTTCTATAGCGCCCACCTTTGCAAGCGAGTCCGCTCTCTCATTGCCCGGAATTCAACAATGAGAAGGGACCCATACAAAGGTGATGATAAAATAACGCGAAGATAAAGCACTTAGAAGCTCCTGTATTTTCATGAGAAAATACGAGGAGTGCTTTACCGGCCTCAAGGAGCGAATAGCCTCTATAGAACTGAGACTATCCGTGAAAATGAAGTACTGATCCGGTGTTAGTGAGGCAACAATTTCTAGCGTAAAGTGTATTGCCGCTAATTCAGCGACATATACGGAACAAGGAGCTTGAAGTTTACGGTTGGCGCTATAAATTTCATTAAATATTCCAAAGCCTGCTGACTCCTCTATCAATGATCCGTCAGTGAAGAACGATTTAGTGGAATCAACTTGGCCAAACTTTGCAGCAAATATCACAGGAGCAATCATAGGACGATGATGCTCTGGGATTCCATGAAGCTCCTGCTTCATGGATAAATCAAAATGTACCGAATTGTCGAAATCGGAGAAGCAAACACGATTGGAAATGTTCGGCGAAGGGCTGACGTCCTGTGTTATGTACAAATGGTACAAAGTCATGAAGCGCGTTTGAGGATTCAACTCAAGAAGCTTCTCAAAATGTTCGATCACCTGGGGGTTCATAACTTCACACCTGGTGAGGAGCCGGAGAGATAACTCTGTAAACCGATCCGAGAGTGGCAACATGCCAGCCAGCACTTCAAGACTCATGGTGTGAGTCGAGTGCATGCAACCTAACACGATACGAAGACACCGATACTGAATACGTTCCAGTTTAATTAAGTGCGACCGAGCCGCTGACTGAAAACAAAAACTACCGTATTCCATAACCGACAAAACCGTTGTCCGGTACAACGTTAGAAGATCTTGCGGATGCGCTCCCCACCAGGTCCCGGTAATTGTGCAGAGAAAGTTGATCCTTGGCTGGCACTTTCGCTTCAGATACTCAATATGGGATCTCCAGGTGCACTTTGAATCGAACCAGACCCCAAGATATTTAAATGACATAGAATGAGTTATCGGCTTACCCCAAATTTGAAGCTTCGGTTGTGCAGGGTTATGCTTCCTTGAAAAAACTACCAACTCAGTTTTCTCCGTAGAGAATTCGATACCTAGCTCTAGAGCCCAAGTAGACAAATTGTCCAAGGTATCCTGTAAGGGTCCTTGCAGATCGACCCCATTGGGTCCCGTGACAGACACTACGCCGTCATCTGCAAGTTGTCTCAACGTACAGTTGTCACCTAGACAACCGTCAATGTCTTTGACATAAAAATTATACAAAAGGGGGCTTAAACATGATCCCTGGGGAGACCCATGTAGCTAAATCGTGAAGCTGTAGAGGTTCCATGAGAAAAGCTCATATGTTTCTCTGACAGCAAATTGTACAAAAAATTATTCATTAATGGAGAAAAGCCACAAGCGTGGAGTTTATCTGAAAGAACTTCAACAGATACTGAATCAAAAGCCCCATTTATGTCCAAGAATACAGAAGCCATTTGCTCTTTTTTAGCAAAAGCTAACTGAATATCCGTGGAAAGCAACGTGAGACAGTCGTTCGTTCCCTTACCCCTACGGAAACCATATTGAGTATCTGAAAGCAGGTTGTGCGACTCAACCCATTTGTCCAGACGGAAAAGGATCATTTTCTCCAACAACTTTCGAATACAAGATAACATCGCGATGGGTCGATAGGAGTTGTGGTCGGACGCGGGCTTACCAGGTTTTTGAATGGCAATAACTCTCACCCGTCTCCAATCATCCGGTACAATGTTGAGTTCCAGAAACTGATTAAACAAGTTCAACATGCGCCTCTTCGCGACGTCTGGGAGGTTCTTAAGCAAGTTGAACTTGATCCTATCAGCCCCTGGAGCCGTATTGCCACACGAAAAGAGTGCGAGAGAGAACTCTACCATTGAAAAGGGTTGGCTAATCTCATCTATCGAATTCGTGTTTTCGCGAGGAATCATCCGTGCCGGCACCGAATCTGGACACACTTTTCGCGCGAATTTGAGGATCCATTGGTCCGAGTACTCTTCGCTCTCGTTGTTCGTAGTTCGGTTACGCAACCTTCGCGCCGTGTTCCAAAGAGTACTCATCGACGTTTCGCGCGATAGCCCGTTCACAAATTTTCGCCAGTATCCGCGTTTCTTGGCCTTGATGAGGCTCTTAAGCTCGCGTTCGAGAGCCGTGTATACTTCAAAGTGCTCAGGTGTTCCACGTCTACGGAAAACTTTAAACGCGTCGGACTTTTTACGGTAAACCTCGGTGCATTGCTGATCCCACCATGGAGAAGGAGGTTTCCGGTGAAATGACGTTCCTGGAACTGGTCGAGTTTGAGCTTGAAGCGCGCTGTCTAAGATCAGGTTGGAGAGGAAGTTATATTCTTCCAGCGGTGAAAGCCTTTCTACCGTCGTTACGGCTTCATCTACTGCTGTCCTAAACTTTGTCCAATCGATGTGACGGGTAAGATCATACGTGACGTTGACAGATTTCGACGGATTGAACCCGGTGGCAACCGAAATTTTTATGGGCAAGTGATCACTACCGTGGGGATCTTGAATCACATTCCATGTGCAATCCAACGATAATGAATTCGAACAAAGTGTGAGGTCTAATCTACTGCCAACTGAGGATGTACCAGCCAAACGTGTTACTTCTCCATTGTTAAGTACTGTCATGTTGAAGTTGTCACAGAGGTCATATATCAAGGAAGATCGGTTGTCATCGTACAGTTCTCCCCAGCCTGTACCGTGAGAGTTAAAATCTCCCATGACCAACCGTGGAGAAGGAAGGACCGAACAAATATCTGAGAGTTGTTTTCGGTTTATCGAGGCTCTAGGAGGAATATATACAGAAGCAATGCAAAGGCTTTTATTTTTAATAACAGCCTGACATGCGACAACTTCAATACCTGGAGTTTGAGGAAAATTCACTCTATAGAAGGAGTAGCACTTTTTGATCCCCAAAAGTACTCCCCCTCCACGCGAATCCTCACGATCAAGACGAATAATATTGAAATCATGAATCGGAAGATTGATTTCGGAAGAGAGCCATGTTTCACAAAGAGCGAATGCATCACAACCGGTAGTGTGAGCTAAAAATTTGAATGATTCCAATTTAGGAATCAAACTTCGACAATTCCACTGTAGAACAGTGATCAAATCCCCGACCTCATTTGGAAAATTATCCATCGAAGGAAATGATTGCTGCAAGGAGGGGCCACTTGATTGTCAATTGCTTCAAAAACGTTTTCACTGTGGGAAGCATTGCCAGAACAATGCTTTTAAGAGGGTCAGAAATTTCGAGGAACTTGAAAATACTTTCAACAATATCATCAAATGAGAACAGTCCTGATGGAGAAGGAACTTCTGTTCTTAAAATCGGGGTGCTAGGGGTTTTTGATGTCCCCGGAAGAGATGGAAAGTCCTGGGAGTAGTTACTACTGTGGAAACCAGGAGGACTACGATTTTCCCTTTTTCCACCTTTTTTTAAAATTGGCAAGTTGGTTTTGGGCTCCGGCTCAGCAACTTTCCGTGGGCGAACGCGTCTTCGCTTTCGTGAAGTGCCTTCCGGAAAGCTGAATGATGTTCCCTCTTCAACCAAGTCAAAATCAGACTCGTCATCTGACAGAGGAGCAAAGGGATTCGTATTCACATTGGGTGATGGTGAGGCTTTTTTCACCATTTCGGCGAAAGATTGCCTTGAACGCTGTTTAAGTGATCGTTCCAATTTTTCCCCGCGTTGCTTGTACGCCGGGCATAACGAGAGAGCATGAGGAGGAGTACCCTTGCAGAAAGCGCATTTTGGTGTGTTGTCTGCGCAGGCGCCATCCTCATGTTTCTCCCCGCAATTTGAGCAGCGTGCCTTATTGCCGCAGTGGGAGGTCGTATGTCCCATCTGCTGGCATTTTTGGCAGATCATTACCCGTGGTACAAACAAGCGCACAGGTAGTCGAAGTTTTCCCAACTCGACGTATTGAGGGAGGGCTGAGCCAGAGAAGGTCACGCGAAACGAATCTGACGGAGTGAACTTCTTTTCACCCTTAGTGATCGATACTTTTCCGAGTTTTCTCACATACAGTATCTGAACTGGAGGAAGCAGAGGGTTCTTAAACCGACTAACCCCCTGCTTCATCAGGATCTCAGGGGTCAAAGTCGCTTCGGTGACCACACCTTCAATCTCAATACCTCGAGCTGGGATGTACACTCTATACTCGAGTGTGAAGAACTGAGAGACAGCAATCACGTTCGCCTGTTTCAGGTTGGACACAACTACCCGAAGTTTATTGGGTCTGATCTTAATTATTTCAGTCACGGCCGAGAATCGTTTCGTCAGATCATTACTGATCTGATAAACATTTAGAGGTTTCGTTTTGGGCTGAAAGTATACAACCCATGGACCAGCTGAATCAGGTGGATAGGCTCGTGACCGGATAACTTTATGGGACTCATTATTTGGCGTCAAGGATGAATCATCTTCCGACAATTCATCCATGTCGCACCCGTGGGAGCTTATTATGCTCAACCACTGAGGCAAAAAACACAATATTCAATACAATTCAAAACAATAAAGATTTAGCTTAACACAAACGACAACACAAATGGAAATACGGTCAATTCAGGGGAGAAAGAGGAAAACAAAACACTTATCTTATATGTATGATTGAGCTGCTACTGTTGCTGGTGCTGCTGGTGCGGTCGGGCGATGACCGGGCTGCCTATACCGGTGATGAGCGGGACGCAACGAGTGTGTTGCGACGGACCCTTACAGCCGATGAAACAGCATGCGTGATCACGCTGAGATGCGGCAAAATGGCTTGTCACTTGATTGCACTAAATTAATTACCGCTGAACACTGTATTAACTAAAGGTCCTCCACTTCAGAAAAAAAAACTCGATGAGAACTGAGGCCAATAATGTCGAGGAAAACAAATACTGAAATTTCAACAAATGAACCTTTAGAAACCATTAAACGCAACGGAGCACGGAAAAAGCGAACTGTTCCGCTTGCTTGTTCACTAGGGAAATGAGAAAACTAGAGATATGTTATTTCTGTATCTTGAGAAAATTACATTTGAATCTGGAATGGTTTAAGAAGAAAAACTTCAATAACTATTGATTGGTTAAAGCTAATGGTTAAAGGCAAATTAAATACATCAAAATACGCGCCTTTAAAAGTTCTACAACTCGTCAGAACACAACTTAACGATGAAAATTTAAATAAAAAAGTTAGGACAGAAAAACTTTTTTATTTTATGGCTCACCCTAAGTTGACGAGGGAAAAGTTGCTCTAAATCGGTCAATTTTCAAGCTTAATGATACACACCATATTGTAGAACATTACTTTGCTGTAAAGTTTCAAGTTTAGGCACTGGAAGCATGTTTCCTCGTAAATTCGTGATCTGGACCATAGTGCATTGTCTTATTTGTAACGAAAACTTTCGTTTTTTTGCCACAGCTGCAAATGCCCTGCCAAATCATGAATTTTCGTGCAAATTTGTCGGCAAAAACCAATTTAAATTTGGCTGAAACATCCCCCCGAGCCGTTGCCAAGTAAAATTTTTGACCTGGGATTTGCCCGAAGTCAGCCTTGACATAGATTTCATCGTCCATCAGAAGACACCCGTCAAACTTGGTCGGCACCTGGTCGTATAGCTTTCGAGCACGGATTTTGGCCACACTATTCTGTTTTATGGCCCGATTTGGCTGTTTGCTAGCCCGATACGACTTAATTCCTTCCCGGAGTCGAGTTCTCCTCACGGCACTATGGGCAGCACCGAATTTTCTAGCCAAATCACGGTCCGACAGATTGGGATTCCTCTTAATCGTCTTCAAAATCTTACCACGCAGTTTCCGGTCGACAGTTCCACTCCGACGATTGGCTTGAGGCTTCCGAATCGTCGTCAATGTTTCCTTATACCATTTGATAACGCGCCATACGGTATTTCTGGGCAATTTCAGCTGTTTAGCTAGCCTAGATGCAGACCACAATGGATTTTCCAAATAACTGTGCACAATTTTTTCCCTTCTTTCGGCTTCCATGTTGATTGTTTACAAAGTACAGTCGATTTGCGGAATGTCAAAATACATACGTGAAGCTGACTTAATTCCCGACACGTAGGCGCCAAGAACTTCCATATCATTCCACCAGGAGCGCCACAATATGAGCAAAAGTTTGTTCCCATTCTAAATGAAGCAAGCCTTAGGTCCCATCCATAAATATAGTTCCGCTGATGATGCGTCAATGTCAACAAACTGGCTTTTGCTCGTTGATCCTCAGTAATACCGAAGTATGCTCTTTTATATGTTAGTATATTATGTATATTATGTTTTAATAGTAAAGAACTCGTGGCTCGATTATTACATTTGTAAAATCAAGTGGCAACCCAAATTATCATGAAGCTATGATAGCAGTACATAGGGCATATGCATTACATCTAGTGCCTCATTGAAGTTGGGTTAAAGCTGAAAAGAGCCCCACTTAGATCGAACTAATGCTATATATTTTATTATGCTATATCTTTAATAATGTCTTATGCATTACTAGCATTATTGCATTGGTAATGCATCACTATATTCTAATCTAACGCTTCATTACTTGACAACTGTTGAATTAATGAAATTCCGCATGCATGATGTTGATTGATTTTGGGTTGAACAAGCGCAATAACATAATGCTTGTGGTTACTTGAGAAGTCAAGGGTGATGAAATGCACGCACGCTTTTAAAACCAATAAATTCATCCGCATTGTATATAAGGCATTTTGCCAAGGAACCTTTTATAGTCTGTCTCAGTTCATACGCCAAAAAGAGTTTCGATTTTTTTTGGTTTATTTGTAATGTAATATTCTATTAAAAATCAACAAGTCCCTGTCATCATAAAACAGTTTTTTTTAGAGATACTTTCCCGCATCTACAGTGGCTGCTATCGGCTCCAGGTCGCCACTGGTTATTATTTTGCGAATACGATTTAGATTTTAAATTAACTTCCGATGCGCAAATTGAGAACAACGTTATCCGACCCATTTCAAATTATAAAAAAAAAATGTAACGATCTCGAAATTGAGTTTGGCGCAGATTTCTTGCGTTTGCAATAAAAATGTAAAACAATAAATCAAATTCATAGAGCACTCAGCATTTGACGTTTTAGATATATTTATAAAATTTAGTAAAATTTACTCAACATTGAGTAAGCTCGAATGAGCGTGTACGTGAGAATACCATGACATCTGGCAATATACTTTACCTTGTTTTCAATGTACTTTGGTCTTTGTTTGTACAGCGAGGGAACGGCATGGGCATAACTGTCAGCCAGTTTTCTGGGGAGTGCTCATTCGAAAGGGACCGTTTTAAATTTTTGAAAAGGACACTGAAATGAAAAAATATTTGTACCAACTGTTCCATCTTAGCATTCTTCTTTGGTTCCGCTACATATGGGTCAAAAATAATGGCAGGTAGGGGTGGTGAGGGTTGCACAAGTTACTTTAGTAAGCAAACTCCCTGGTAAGCAACGATAGGAGAGCTTACAGTAGAACGCAGCCATCCACCCCACCAATACTTACGAAACCCACCACCAGATGGACGAACAACCACCTGATGGGAGTCCATTAGGGGTGGCGATAGACCAGGCCATTTCGAATGGAGTAAAACGGCCCCGAAAAATCACGACGAAGCGTGAATGGCTCGGGTCACTGACCAGCAGGCAAAGGCAGTGACCCAATGATATTCTGAAATCTGAACCCTGAAACACTTATCGACAGACAATCCAGCTGAGCAGTCGTAAAGTTAAAATACAAAGTTCAAAAGCCAATTCAAAGCAGAAAGCGGTTCTATAGTGACAAAGCGGACAACAGGTAAAGCCCCACAATGAACATTGTGGGTAACCAAAAATATCCTCATCGGGAACCATTTTGCCCAACAGGACCCCGTTGTTCTTGCTAAAAGTTCCGGTAGACGAACCGGCAGGCCACACGGTCCCCCTTGTCGAGAAACAGCTAGTCAAGTACCCAAGCACGTTCCACGCTTGAGGAGTGCCTCGGACGTGCACGCCGGTGATTGTCATCGCCACCCCGTTGGAACGGTCGAGCGTACAAGAGGACTCCCACGCGGATCAACGGACGGAGTCTAACTACGAGGAAGCGGTCGACGACAGAGGATACTTGGTGGTAATGCTGCGAGGGGCCCCAAAGAAACAGGTTAGATAGAGTGTAAGGAAGTGGGAAAATCTAACGAGGGAAGAGTAGGGTAAAAGGGAGAATAAAGTCAGAATTTGTTCAATAAACCGGTGATTTTGCTAAGTGAAGTGCTTGTGAAGTAATTGTGTGTATCACGTGCGATCTTTCCCTGCCTCGCTACTTGCTATCGGTAAGCGTGCCGACCCTGGGGCTATTTGTTAAGAGTGCTCTACCTAGTAAGGTAGCAGTTGCTTACACTTTGGCGCCCAACTTAAAATTGTCTTATCGGCAGTTGTTTTAAGAATACAGCTTGGAAGATCACATCTGAAAAAAACTGGTTTCTACAGAAGTTTCTGGGAAAACATCCAGGCATTCACGAGCATATTAGCACTTTCGGTATTATCATTTGACCTAACGAAGTTTGAAAAACGTAACATTGGCAACGGAGGGGTTCTGATTGTCCACAGAAAAGTAATGAAGAACGATTGTTTAAAAAGCGAGTGACAAATAGATTCATTTTAAAGGAGCGAACTGGTGATCCGTGTGTGTGATTTGGTTTCAGTTGGAATAATTCAAACACGAAAATAAAAAGTGGTGTATTTTCGAATTTAAGACTAGGATTTTACAATTATTAGGCTTTTCAAATTAATTTTCAGCGTTCAAGATCGCTAAACTTGTTTTTTATATTTCTCTACACATTTTTAAATTTCACGCAAACATTCCACAATGGAATGGGTTCATTTGCAGACGTCGTACCATGCGCTCAATACTGCTCATCTAGCAGACGACGAACTCGATCATGAGTTGTGGATTCGTGACGTAATCATGGCCGGCGAATCTCGTAGTAAACGGGAAAGAGCCTTGCGCAGTGCGTTAAAAGCTGAAAAAGAGGAAAACGTTTGTTTCAAAAATGATGGAGTTGCGGTTATTGATGAGTTGAAATGTTGTGATGAAAAGCTACAGGGTGTTAAAAGCGTCTTAGAAGGCAAGAAAATTCCGAAAGGTCCAGATCAAAAATACAAATCTAAGGGAACGTTCATTAATTACGTCACGCAAAAAATGACTTTTTATACCCCCCCCCCCTCCCCCTTGTCACGTTTTTTGTATGGACCTTCAATTTTTTTTGTATGGATCGTCACGTTTTCTCAACCCCCCCCCTCCCCCCCTACTGCGTGACGTAATTAATGAACCTTCCCTAAGCTTCTACACATTTTCTTCAGATTGAAACGGTTGAGGTCGCAAGCAGAAGAGGAAGAAGACATGAATAGCATAGCAATGATAGCAGGGGAGTGTATCAGGTTGTTAAACTTATTTTATTCTATTACGCCACCGCTCTCCGAAGTGAGAGAAGCGGAGATAGCAATCGTGAATGAAAGCTTACGACAGGCATGCGAAGAGATAGACGAGAGGAATGTGAATGAAAGAGAAGTAGTAGAATCGATAGTAACAGTTCATCAAAGTACGGAAGTTCAGACGCGAGACCATGAGAGTGTGAGTAGTGAGCAAATCCGAGAGGAAGATGAGTTGATTTCTGACGATATTGATGCTGGAGGTGATGAAGATGTGATTGGTAGAAGGGAAAAAGAAAGAGTAACGCAGCTTTCAGAGGAGAATAGGCGACTAATGGTGTTAGTAGGTGAGTTGGTTCAACGTATTCAAGCTTTGGAAGCTTTGACTGAACCGAAACAGCGTGAGGAAAAGCAATCAATCAAACAAAGCACTAGTACTCCGTTAGAGCAAAGGTCGGTTCAAAGCGAACAGGGTGCACGTCAGAAAGCAAGTCAGCATGATTTTTTTGAATGGGTTAAAGGTAAAAATGGCTCGATGCAGAGTTCAGTAAAGGAAAGATCCTCCGTTGTTCCATCGTGTAGGCGAGAATGACAAAACGAAAGTTGAAGCAGATCGTCTGACAAATAGTCGATTACCGGTTCATAAATGGTCAACAAGGTACGATGGGATGGACAATGGTAGGAAGTTAGTCGAATTTCTCAAGGAAGTTGAGTTTAATGCAAAGTCGGAAGGATGCTCAGAAGCCGAATTGTTTGTGTCTGCACATCATCTATTTACGCGGAAAGCTAGGTCGTTTACCAAAATGAACGACTGGCGAATGCACGATGGCAAGGTCCGAGGGAGAAATTTCAGGACTATTTTCTGGATATGGTGCGAATTTTCAGGAGTATGTCCAAACAGTGGGATGATGCCAGGAAGTTCGATGTCCTTTTCCAAAATACTAGAGTAGATTGCAGAACGGCGATGCTGGCTGCGAACGTATCTTCCATTTCTAAAATGAGAGAATTTGGGAAAAAGTTCGATAGCATCAATTGGCAGGTTTATGCAAGAAAAGATAATAGATTTGAGAGAGCAAATTCGCAGACCGAGGAAATCAGTCAACAAAGTCAATTTCGAGGAGGAAACGGTTTAAATAGTAGATTTTCATCAGGTTGTACAGGGGGATACCATGGACGAAACTTTAACCCAAATTACAACCCAGGTAATAAAAATGTGCCACCCGAGAGGTATAAAACTCAGAGTGGAGATTATCAGCAGAAGTTCCAGCCAAAACAGAAGTTAAACCAGCAGAGCAACCAAAATCAGCTGCATAGCAGTCAAAATCAGCCAAAGAGCCAACATCAACAAAAGAGTCAAAATCAGCAGCGAAGGGAAGACAATCCTAAACCTGGTTCGAGTGGTACCAGTGCGTTACAGAGGATTGTGAAAGCCTATGTTCCGATTAAACGTGGTTTATGTTTTAATTGCCACGAGGAGGGACACAACTTTCATGAGTGTGAACAGGAACGTCACATATTTTGCGAGAAATGTGGTTTTCCAGGGTTCCCCACGAAAGACTGTCCATTCTGTGAATCAAAAAACGCCAAGAAGACTGCTCAATGAGGCAGAGCAGTCATGACGCCATCGAAAGTCCTCAACATGATTCGTCAAAGGATCCAGCATCCAGTCTACAGAATTTAGGATACTCAATCGTGGAAGGACATGCCACAACACGGGAGGAGATAGCAACATTGCTCGTCAAGCTCAGTGGTGACGCCAGACCATTTGCGAGGATTGAATTGATGGGGATTAAAGTGATAGGGCTATTAGATAGTGGAGCAGCACGAACAGGTTCAGGTATCGGATCGAACAAAATTATTAAACAACTAAATTTGAAGCTTCAACCAACTTCGGTCAATTTGACAGTAGCTGGTGACGAGCTTCTAGTCCAAGGATGTGCGGACATTCCGATTACATTCAATGGGATAACGAAAATCTTTCCTGTACTAATCGCTCCGAAACTAAACGCAGGGGTGTGCTAGGTTACGATTTTTGGTTGGAATTTGGGATTAGACCAACTATCCAAGATGAACTAGCTGAGATCTTAGATGATGGTGTGAGCAGAGAACTGGAAAAGGAGGATGACTTAACCGAAGAAGAGAAGGAGCAATTGGAAAACGTGAAGAAGGAGTTTTTAGTCGCAGAACCTGGAAATTTTGGAACAACTAACCGAATTAAACATACGATTGAGTTGAAGGAGGAATTTAAGGAAGCAGCTCCGGTTAGGAAGAATCCGTACCCATGGAGTCCAGTGATACAGCAGAAAATACACGGAGCACTGGACAACATGATTCGAGATGGAATCGTAGAGCATTCCAACTCGGAATGGGCTCTCCCAGTAGTTCCGGTTTCAAAACGTGATAGCGAACAGGTTAGACTATGCTTATACGCCAGGAAATTAAATGAACGAACCAAGAGAGACGCTTATCCTTTGCCGCACCAGAACAGAATATTGAGTCATTTAGGGCCAGTCAAATTTCTGACGACCATTGACTTATCACAAGCATTTCTTCAGATTCCGTTGAGCCCGGACTCTCAAAAGTACGCTGCGTTTTCAATTCCAGGTAGAGGACTGTTTCAGTTTACACGTCTTCCGTTTGGATTAGCAAACAGTCCTGCTACTCTGAGTAAATTGATGGATCGTGATGCGTTAGAACCAGCAATCACGGTGCGTTAGAACCAGCAATATTCGTTTATTTAGACGATATTGTAGTTATCAGTCAATCTTTTGAAGAACATTTGGAAAAACTTCAAGACCTAGCGAAACGTTTGCGGGAGGCTAATTTATGCATTAACAAAAAAAATCTAAATTTTGCTGTCATGAATTGCCGTATCTTGGGTACATTTTGTCCCAAGATGGATAACGGCCTGATCGTGTACAGGCGATCCTAGGATATCAGGTTCCAAAATCGGTAAGACAACTTAAGCGATTCCTCGGTATGATAAATTACTACCGTAGGTTCATCGCAAATCATAGTGAAATTGCAGCACCTCTCACTGACTTATTAAAAAATAAACCAAAGAGAGTGCAGTGGAACACGGTAGGCATTTCAGGTCATCAAGGAGAGACTTATCTCTGCTCCGGGGATGGCCAACCCGAACTTTTTGCTACCTTTTACGGTCCAAACGGACGCAAGCGACAACGCGATCCCAGGTGTCTTGACACAGGTGCACAATGGAGGGGAAAAGGTCATAGCGTACCACTCCGAAAAACTCAAAGGAGCAGAGCTGAACTACCACGCGGCAGAAAAAGAAGGACTTGCTGCACTCCGCTGCATAGAAAAGTTTAGATGTTGCATAGAGGGGACGAAGTTCACGCTAGTAACGGACTCCTCTGCCTTGACTTTTATAATGCGGGCGAAATGGCGGTCTTCTTCTAGACTCAGTCACTGGAGTATCGAACTACAGCAGTACGACATGGATATCCGTCATCGCAAAGGGAAAGACAACATTGTTCCCGATGCGCTCTCCCGATCAATAGAGATTCTGGATTATGAGCCCGATGACGAATGGTACAGGAAACTGTTTGCAGCTGTCGAGGAAGATCCTGAGAAGTACGTGGACTTCAAAATTGCGGATGATGTTTTATATAAATTTGTAGCAGCCAAGTCCGATTTGATGGATTAACAGTTCGAATGGAAACAGTGTATTCCAACTTCAAAACGAACCCTGATCCTGAGACAGGAACACGACCAAAATCTCCACATCGGTTACATAAAATGTGTCGAGAAAATTAAACGGAAATACTATTGGCCTAAGATTTCGCATGAGTGCCGACATTAAGAAATATATCGCAAATTGTGAGCTATGTAAGGAAAACAAACATTCGACTGTGTCGACAGCGCCAGAAATGAGGAAGCAGAGGATTTCATCACGACCTTTTCAAATAATATGCATGGATTACATTCAGTCCCTTCCCAGAAGCAAGCAAGGTAACGCGCACTTATTGGTGTTCATGGACCTCTTTTCTAAGTATTGCTTACTTGCTCATGTGAAGAAAATTTCGACCGTATCCCTGTGCAAAATATTAGAAGAGCAGTGGTTTAGGAAATTCTCTACACCTCAAATCGTAATCACGGACAATGCGACAACTTTCGTATCCAAAGATTTCCATAATCTGCTTGGAAAATATGAGGTTCAACATTGGGCGAGTTCTCGCCTCAGGAGCCAAGCAAATCCGGCTGAAAGGCTCAATAGAACGATTAACGCAATGATTCGTTCTTATGTGAAACACGACCAAAAACTTTGGGACACAAAAATCTCGGAGATGGAATTCGTACTGAATAACACGATTCATTCGACGACTAAATTCAGCCCATATTGCGTAGTGTTTGGTCACGAAATCATTAGCAAAGGGACAGAACACAGAATGGAGAACACAGAAGAAACGGAAGTGCAGAGGATGCAAAGATTGAGAGGAGTGAATCGAAGGATCAGTGAGCTGGTGAAGGAACATCTACAGAAAGCTCACGAGGACACGAAAAGGCGATACGATCTCCGACATAAACTTTACTCACCGACGTTTGACGTGGGTCATCGTGTGTACAAACGGAGCTTCCGTCAGTCGTTTGCAGGCGCCCAATTCAACGCCAAGTTGGGACCGCAATACACGCCTTGTATCATCCTAAAGAAAGTTGGCACTAGTTCGTACGAAGTGTCGGACTTCAACGCAAAATCGTTGGGTGTATTTTCAGCCGCGGATTTGAAAGCATAGTTTTCCTAAAAGAAAAAAAAAGAATAAGAGCTCTAAATCACAGCATTGCAACAAAGAAATCCACAAGCTGAAAATTTAAATTTGGAAAGGGGTAGATATTTTAGTTAAAGAAAATCATGTTTTAAAATACCTTCCCTTTCAACATTGGCAGAATTCAGCTTCGCAAGAGATCAGGAAACCCCGGGGTAGTAGTAGTAGAAATCCAATCAATATAGGTGCATAATTTTTGTAAATACGGCCGCACAGTGGGGCAGCTAACTCAGTGGTGTGGCCAAAACCTCTAGCGCCGCGGGTATGCTTCCTACAGGTTTGCAGTCTTTGAAAAAGTTTTTCAGTAGCAAAAGCGCCATCTTTTGGCGGTTTTGATTAGTTCACATTTCTGCCGCATAGGTGGCGCTAGATTCTATCTTTTTAACGGAACGTCCTAGAAGGATGGTTTTTCGACAAAATTGTTTATTAGATCATGTTGAGAAATGTTGCTTAGGACGTCAAAGAGCTATCTTACACACAAAAAAATATATTGGCCAACTTTTAAAAAATACCGCAAAAAGTCATTTTTTCTATTTTTTGGCGAATAAACGTCTACAATATAAACTGTAAACGGTGAAATATTGTCGTAATGCTGCAATTTGTTCATTTCAGACACATTTTGCGATATATCATACAAGAATACAAATATATTTACAGTAATGTTGTAAAATGGAGGTGTTTTCAAATAACAATTACTCAAAATATAGCAAAAAGTAGCAGCCAAATTTTTGGGAGAGCTTAGTGTAAACGTGGTTGGATATTTTAAAGTATGCAGTTCAACAGGGAACTGCAGGGCTTTTTGTAAAATATAATTTTAATATATTTGAGTTTATTTCTTTTTAAACCGTGTGATCAGCAGAACCAGTAATCTTTGGAATTTATTTGCATTTTTTATATCTTACTAATGTATAGAACTCCAGAGCATATATCTCTTCATATAAAACAATATTGAATAGTGATAGACGTTTTCTATCAAACGTGGGCGTCTATAACGACACAGTTGCATCTGCTGATCTTTAAAAAAAACGCATATGTTGCCTACAATGTACAACTTACTTCGAAGGCAAACATACGTTGCCATGCCAATACCCTCTTTGTTTTTTTTTAAATAATTGGTTCAGCGATGTACCTTTTGGATTCATGTTGAAGTACGAAGTATGTGAATTGGCCCAGTAACAATTTATTAAAAAAAAAAACAATGAGAAACGCTGTTCAGAATTTGAATCAATGTAAGGCTCCAAGAAAATATTTAAACCAAAATGTGCAGCTGTAAAACACAATTTTCAGTAAACTAATCGAAACATAAAGATTCAAAGAAATAATTAAGAATTGAAATTAAAATGTGCAATTGCGAGGCTTTTACTGGAACAAAGGGCACAAGTGTTCGGAATTAGAATTTCAAAAATTTTGAATGGTAGAAACTTTTTTTTTTTCATGCATGATATCTAACATTTGGTGACTTTGTAACATGAAATCGATCATCGATAAACGCACCTCTATCTTTAGAAACATCATCTCCAAACGTTATTTCTTCAACGAGGAATTTTTCGTTTAAAGTTTTAAATCTTTTTTCAATTGTTTTATACACGTGATTTTATAAGTGAAGCGGTACAAAAGTCACTTTCATCGTGATTTATCTTCATTTTTATACCTTAAAAAACATGATTATAACGCTCAGCCCACGGAAAAGGATCCTTTTGATTAAATAATTCAAAAAACCTGGACACGCGTCGCTCCATTCATTTTCTCCGACAACTCGAAGGATAGAACAAGTTTTGTTTTTCATGACGCCAGCGGGGAATCTCACGGTAAAGGAAGATTAATCAAAATTTGAGATATTTTCATCTCTTACTTTTGTGAGTTAAACCACCTGTTAACTTCGTGCAATGTCACGTATCGATGAGTTGCCTATTAAAAAGGTTTAATTGTGAGATTAAATGCTATGACATAATGCACACTGGTTCTGCTATACACACGGTTTAAAAAATCTAATTAAATTGAAATAAATAAACTTAAATATATTAAAATTATATTTTACAAAAAGCCCTGCAGTTCCCTGTTGAACCGCATACTTTAAAATATCCAACCACGTTTACACTAAGCTCTCCCAAAAATTTGGCTGCTACTTTTTGCTATATTTTGAGTAATTGTTATTTGAAAACACCTCCATTTTACAACATTGCTGTAAATATATTTGTATTCTTGTATGATATATCGCAAAATGTGTCTGAAATGAACAAATTGCAGCATTACGACAATATTTCACCGTTTACAGTTTATATTGTAGACGTTTATTCGCCAAAAAATAGAAATAATGACTTTTGCGATATTTTAAAAGTTAATCAATATATTTTTGTGTGTAAGATAGCTCTTTGACGTCTTTCGTCAACATTTCTCAGCATAATCTAATAAACAATTTTGTCGAAAAACATCCTTCTAGGACGTTCCGTTAAAAAGATAGAATCTAGCGCCACCTATGCGGCAGAAATGTGAACTAATCAAAACCGCCAAGAGATGGCGCTTTGCTACTGAAAAACTTTTTCAAAGACTGCAAACCTGTGAAGCATATCCGCGGCGCTAGAGGTTTCGGCCACACCACTGGGTTCGCTGCCCCACTGTGGGCCGTAGATAAGCAGTAACGTTACATCGTAGTGTTGTTTGTTGTTTAGTATTTTGTTAATTTGCATGTTTGCCTGAAATTTTAGAAATCTTTAAGTTATTATCATATTTTAGTTCCCGAAATGGGATATATTGTTTTAATTTGTTTGTTTGTATTTGAATCAAACTAAAAATGAAAACGTATATCGTGTATTTTTTGTATAAGAAACAGGCTATTATGAGGAGATGTGACTGTGTATGAAATTAGTGTCAAGGTCATGGTCATCACATATTGCAGTACAATAGAATACCACAAGGTTCACTCAGTCTCGATATCCCAACAACATGTGTGTCTTTTGTCATGGATACTCACCGCGTTACGAACAATAGAAATGTACAGATGAGCTTCTAACAAGAAATTTATATGATCTACTTAGCGATAAATCAAAACCAATAGAAAGATCAATTGGCCAATAATTAAAAATTCATGATATGATGATTTCTCGCCGCAGGCAAATCAAATAATTTCTTATTAAAACCTTATCAGAGGGTACTTACCACATGTTATCAACAGCACAGCAGCATCACTATTGGTAAAAGATTTTCAGTTTGTCCCGAATATCGATCCAAGTTCACGCACACAGATAAAACAGTGATAACGTTATGTATATAAAAACGTACTAGAACGCAACTCCGACAAGTCTCGTGAAATCTTTCACGTATTATTCGCATGACTCATATAATGTATGTAAATGCTCCTAATAATAAAAGTTTGGGTATTTGTAATAATGTATTTATGGTATACTAGCTGAACCCGGTGCGAGCCTTGCTACGCATGCAACAAAATGACTGAAAATTTAATAGAACCTGCTAAATTATGTTGTTTTTGTGAATGCTGGAATCTGGTTAAAATATTTTCGTTTACTAATGTAATTTCTGAAAAAAACAACAATTTATGTTTTTAATTAAACTTTTGGATCGGTAGTTTCTATAGGTCTTTCTTTCTGCGTAGAAGCATTTCATTGACAAAAAATGTATCATCAAACGAAGCCGAATCCTGTCAGTTTGAATGTAATTTTCCCTTGCATAACCTTTGATCAACTTCTTGTGCATAATGTAGCACTGAGAGTAACTCAAGCATCCCCCATTCTCGGCTAAGCAGGGGTCAAACTTCTATCAGTACATGCTTCTTACCCTAAAAATACACATTTTGAGTTTTAGTTGCATGGATAATTCTCATGTTTGGTTCCAATTTCTGTTTCGTTCGAGAAGGGGAGGGTTCCAGACTATCATAGAACCTTCTACGACCCCAAAAATCCCACGCAAAATTTCACGCCGATCGGTTCAGTAGTTTTCGATTCTATAAGGTTCAGACAGACAGAAATTCATTGTTATACATATAATAGCTGCGTCCGGTGCGTGCGCTGCTACGCTTGCAACTAAATGAAGGGAAATTTAACATAACTGGCATCTTTATGGTTTTTTACCTTCAAAACCCCCACATGCCAAATTTGATTCGATTTGCTTGTTTAGTTCTCGAGTTATGAAGTAATTTGTGTCTCATTTGTATGAGAGCCTCCCTTCCTGAGAGAGTAGGGGTCTCAAACAATCATAAGAACCTTCTCCAGCCCCAAAAACCCCTTCATATAAATTTTCACGTTGGTCGGTTCAGAACTTTCCGAGTCTATAAGGGTCTGACAAACAAACAGACAGACAGAAATTCATTTTTATGCAAATAGAAATCTAGCCTCCAAAAACCTCCATATGCTAAAAGTGGTTTGATTTACTTGATTAGTTCTCAGTTATGCAGAAATTTGCTTTTTATTTGTATGGGAGCCCCCCCTTTCAAAATAGGGAGGGTATTGAACTTCCATAGAAATATTTCTTGCCTCCAAAAACCTCAACATGCCAAATTTGGTTTCATTTGCTTCATTGGCTCTCGAGTTATGCTAAAATTTATGTTTCATTTTTATGGAAGTCTCTCCTTTCAGAAGGCGGAAGGGTCTCAAACCTCCATTTGCCAAATTTGGTTCCATTTTCTTGATTTGTTCTTGAGTTATGCAAAAATTCGTGTTTCATATATATTAGAGACCCCTCTTTCAGTGAGCGGAGGAGTCTCAAACCACAATAGAAACATTTCTTGCCTTCGAAAAACTCCACACGCCAAGTTTGGTTCCATTAACTTGATAAGTTCTCGAGTTATTCAGAAATTTGTGTTTCATTTGTATGGAAGCCCCCCCCCCCCTTTGGCCCATTCCAGATGACAGTGGAGTCTCAAACCTCTATAGATACATTTCGGTCCTCCAGATGTCAAATTTGGTTCCATATGCTTGATTAGTTCTCGAGTTATGCACAAATGTGTGTTTCATTTGTATGAGAGCCCCCCTCTTACAGAGGGCGGAGGGTGAAGAGTCACCTTAGAAATATTTCTTGCCTTCAAAAATCTCTACATGCCAAATTTGGTTCCATTTGATTAGTTCTCGAGATATATAAAAACTTTTGTTTCATTTATATGACACCCCCCCCACCCTTCCCAGAGAGAGAGAGAGGAGTCTCATACTATCGTAGAAACAATCATTGCCTTTAAAATCCCCGCATGTTAAATTTGGTTCCATTTGCTTTATTAGATCTAGAGTTATGGAGAAATTTTAGTTTCATTTGTATGACAGCACCCCTCCTAGGAGAGGGAGGGGTCTCAAACCACCATAGAAAAAAAAATGTCTCCACAAAACCCCACCTGCAAAATTTGGTTCCAGTTGCTTGATTAGTTCTTGAGATATGCAGAAAATTCTGTTTCATTTGTATGGGAGCCTCCCTTTTAGAGAGGGAGGGGTCTCTGACTACCATATAAACATTTATTGCCTCCAAAAACTTCCGCATGCTTAATTTGGGTTCCATTGATTGATCAGTTCTCGAGTTATGCAGAAATTTGTGCTTCACTTGTATGGGAGCCCCCTTTCCAGAGAAGGGAGGGGTCTCAAACCATCATAAGAACCTTCCCCGGCCCCAAAACC
>JASCZW010008577.1:0-49249 GCA_034211315.2 Aedes japonicus
AAAGTTAACCCGATCACCCAACACTTAAGACACCAGCGACCATCGAGGAATTCATCAAATCGCTAGGCTAAGCAGACCCACGACCACCATCATCATCATCATCATCGATAGCCGGTAGCAACGACATCAACGAACCAACGACGTACACTTGATGACTCAGCACGAGACGGCAACGACGGTTGTCACCATCGATAGCAGCTAGCAACAACGCCAACGACCTGACGACGCTACATTTTCCCGTACTTCGGACCCGGACGACGACTCAGCACCAGCGGCCTAGATCGGAATTGCTGTGTAGGGACTTTAGGGTATTTCGATAGGTTCGATGTAAGCTTTGATTGCTAATAAATTTCATTATCGTTTCAACCTCCAACTAGGTAGTTCGCGTTTAAGTTTTTAAAAACTTCGAAAGACCAAATGAATTATTAACTGGCGCAGTCGTGCGGATTAGTTTTTGCTTAAAGTGTTCGTGAGTGAAATTTCGTTTCAGCCTAAGCGCCTTCGCGAGTGAATATCGCGGAGTAAGAACCAGTTTCGCATCCGAACACAGCAAGGAACCTCCGCTACTTAGAATAAAGCTTGAACGGACATCGAGCAAGAGTTAAACGTAAGTAATTTTTATTTTCTTAAATTAACAATTAACGACGGACAAGTGCTTTCTCGATAAAAATAAAAGCCTTGCCCCGAACATAACCAATAAACCCTACTAATTAAGAGAGTCGAGCCCGGACCATCCGTAAGCGACACTCTGGATATCACAAGAATAGAGAAAAACACTAACATAAAATCAAAAAACTATAATTAGAAATCAGTGAAAAGTGAAAACTAAAACTAGTGAATTTTTAAGTGAAAGTAATTAGTTTAGAGTGAAAGTTATTAGTTGAAACCAAATATGAACCTGCCAAACCCTCCTATCCCTGGTATCCCAGAACACATAAATCCCGATGAAGAGGAGGCCAATAGTATTGCTCAAACGGAAGCAATTTTCGCAAAGGCAGAAACAGTCCTAAAGGCGATGCAAACGCCTCAGGCTATCCGTGAATTACCACAGTTTGACGGAAACCCCGTCAGGTTGCACTGTTTTGTACGAGCAGTAGAAAATTTGCTACCGTTCGTAAACACTTTAAAAGACACACCATTTGAGCACGTATGGCTCCAGTCCATACGGGCAAAAATCACCGGAGACGCGGATCAAGTGCTCGAAATTTACGGCACACCGCTTGACTGGAATTCGATAAAGGCTAACTTGATAGCCTATTATAACGATAAGCGTGATTCGGTCACGCTTACAAGAGAATTGTTCCAGTTACAGCAACACGGAACAATTGAAGATTTTTTCGGAGAAGTACAACACTTGTTGTCGCTTCTCATAAATCACACCAACCTTGGAGCAGAGGACGCCAAGATAAGAGCAGATCGGGTGACAACTCACCAGGATAACGCTCTGCAGGTATTTCTCGCCGGGCTGAAAGAGCCCATTGGCGGAAATGTCCGTGCTCGCCGTCCCAAAAGTTTAAAAGAGGCGATTTGATTCGTCGATTGAAGAAAGAAATTTTCAAAATCGACATGCTTTGAGCAAAGTAGATTACACACCTCGTTCATTTAAACCACTTCCACCACCACCTCCACCGAAACCTAAACACTATCCAAATTCTAACCAACGTCCAATAATGCAACAACAGCAACCACGAAATATTTATCCTCGATTTACAAATAACCAACCGCACCCACGAAATAATTATCCCCAATTTACAAATAACCAACAACAACCAAGAAACTTTTATCCTCAATATCCAAAGCCACCGCCAATGCCGAATTCGCAACCTCAAAATGTTGCCGCTCATAACCTATTGCCAAGACCAACACCTATGGAGGTAGACCCATCCATAAGGTCGAGGAATGTTAATTATATGAATCGGCCTAGACCGATAAATTATCATGAAAACGTTGAATCTAGTCAGGCATATTACGAACCCGAATATCATTATGTGGATGCTTATCAGCACCATAACGAACAGGCCGACGAAGACCCCATGCCTAGTGCATCAGGTCAATCAAATAGCGCCGAATACAAAATTGAAGAACCCGAGACCGACGAATTAAATTTTCATCTGGTCGAGGAAGCGGTGATGAACGGTTGAATAATTTTCTTCCGTACATCAAAATTATGACCAATAAGGGACCCTTGAAATTTTTAATTGATACAGGGGCCAATAAAAATTATATAAGTACCAAACATGTTAATTTAAACAAATGTCACAACACACAAACAATGATGATAAGAAATGTGAGTGGTGTTCATACTGTTAACAAATTTGTAGAGTTTAACCCATTTCTTAGAATACCGAATTCAAACAAACAAAAGTTTTACGTCTTTGACTTCCATGAGTATTTTGACGGTCTTATCGGTTATGAGACCTTACGTTCATTAAAAGCCGATATTCTTACGTCCCAGAATATACTTCAATTTCCTTCCGGCACGATAAACATGTTTCGAAAATATCCCACCTCGACCGTTGTGCAGCTAAACTCTCACGAAACCAAAGCTGTGAGTTTACCAATTAACGGTTGTGACGGAGAATTTTACCTAGAAGATGATTTTTTACTATCTCCAGAAATAATGCTTCATTCTGGAATTTACCGTTCCGCGGACAATCGTGCCTTTGTAACGATTTCAAACATAACTGGTAAACCTTCCAAAGTTTTGGTAAAGCTTCCGTTAGAGGTCGAGCTTAATAATTTTGAGATAAATCAAGCAGACCCAGAAGAAAAAGTCCACACACCAAGGACACCGGTTTTTGATCAGCTTAGACTGGATCATTTAAATTCAGAAGAGAAGGTTAGCCTTTTGAAAATGATTGCGGATTACGAAAACATTTTTCATGTGGAAAATCAACCATTGACTTTTACCAACGCAATCAAACATAAAATTGTAACGAAAGATGACATCCCTATCCATACGAAATCATACCGCTACCCTTTTTGTCATCGACAAGAGGTTCAGCAGCAGATTTCAAAAATGTTGGATCAAGGAATCATTAGGCCCTCAAACAGCCCCTGGACTTCCCCTGTCTGGATCGTCCCGAAGAAGCTGGATGCATCCGGGAAGAAGAAATGGCGGCTTGTTATAGATTACCGTAAATTAAATGAGAAAACGATTGACGATCGTTATCCCATCCCTAATATTACGGACATTTTGGACAAGCTTGGTCGATGTATGTATTTTTCAACTCTCGACCTCGCATCTGGATTCCACCAGATTGAAGTGGAAAAGAATGACATACAAAAAACTGCGTTTAGTGTCGAAAACGGGCACTACGAGTTTTTAAGGATGCCATTCGGTTTGAAAAATGCTCCATCCACGTTCCAACGCGTGATGGACAACGTTTTAAGAGAGCACATTGGTGTCAGGTGCCTTGTTTATATGGATGACATCATCGTGTTTTCCACTAGCCTGAAAGAACATTTAGATAATTTGAGGAAGATTTTTGAAACACTTCGTAAATACAACATGAAAATTCAACTTGATAAAAGTGAATTTCTCCATAAGGAAGTCGCCTTCCTAGGGCATGTTGTGACTCGCGAAGGAGTCAAGCCAAATCCTGACAAAATTGAGGTAATCAGGAAATGGGCATTGTCTAAAACTGAGAAAGAACTACGTGGCTTTCTCGGAATCTTGGGCTATTATCGCAAGTTTATTAAAGACTTTGCGAAAATAGCAAAACCATTGACACAAGCCCTTAGAAAAGAGAGAAAATTACACATGACAAAGCTTTTGCGGATGCGTTTGAAAGATGTCGGAATATTCTTACTTCAAGCGATATCCTTCAGTATCCCGATCTGGAACGACCTTTTATTTTAACAACAGACGCCTCAAACTATGCAATTGGCGCTGTCTTGTCCCAAGGACATGTAGGTAGTGACAAGCCTATCGCTTTCGCTTCGAGGACCCTCAACAAATCAGAGGAAAACTACTCTGCTATTGAGAAGGAACTGTTAGCTATCGTGTGGGCCTGTAAATATTTTCGTCCATACCTTTATGGAAGAAAATTTACACTTTACACAGACCACAAGCCTCTAACGTATAGCCTGAATTTGAAAGACTCCAATAGCCGGTTGATACATTGGCGGCTGAGCCTGGAGGAGTACGACTACGAAATTAAATATCGACCGGGAAAACAAAATGTCGTGGCAGACAGTCTTTCAAGGGTAAAGGGTGAACTGAATGTAAATGATGCCGAAGAAAGTTCCTCTGAATCCTCAGCTTCTGAGAGTGAAACAGATGGATCAACAGTTCACTCTGCTGATACTGATGATTCAGCATTTATTCCTTGCACGGAATTACCACTGAATAAATTCAGTAATCAAATTATCTTAAAGATTGGGTCAGACGAAGAAGAAACTTTCGAAGAAGTGTTTCCGCGTGTGTTCAGGAGAACAATCACAAAATTTAATTTTGGCGTTCCGTATTTAATCAGAATGTTTAAAGAGTTTATGGACGTGAAAAGGACCAACTGCATTTTTTGCCCAGAAAATCTAATTCAGACTATTCAAACTGTATTCAAAAATTATTTTAGTAGGGGTAAACCCTTTAAAGTCTTTATAACACAAAAGCTATTGATCGATCTGAAAACTGCCGAAGATCAGAATCTAATAATGGAACAAACACATTTAAACGGACACCGCGGTATATGGGAAAATAGCAGGCAAATTGCAAACCGCTACTTCTTCCCAAGAATGAAGTGTAAAATTCGACAGTTCGTAAGACTATGTCGAACTTGCAATAAAAATAAGTACGAAAGACATCCGTACAAAATTAAATTGGGATCTACTCCCGAACCAAAAAAACCATTAGATGTAGTGCATTTAGATTTATTAATAAAACGACCTAATATATTTCTGTCATTCTTAGACAAATTTTCCCGTTTCGCAGCTATTATCCCATCAAATCAAGAAACATTATTGACGTGAGAAAAGGTCTCACAAAATACTTCGCTATATTTGGTACTCCAAACTTAATAGTCTCCGACAACGAACCTGCTCTCAGGTCTGTTGAAATGCGAACACTCTTTGAAAACCTGAATATCGAGACTCATTTCATTCCTCCGAACCATAGCAAAAGCAATGGTACAGTCGAAAGGTTTCATTCAACCTTGGGTGAAATTTTTCGATGCACAAAATCAAATTACTCGGATCTTAATGAAAAGGAATTATTTAGAATCGCCTGCACAATGTACAATAATACAGTACATTCAGCAACAAAATTAAAACCAAGAGAAATTTTTATGGCTTGAAAGACGGGAAAGAAAGGCCTCTCGATATTAATAAAATTCTGGAAAATAGAAATAAGCTGTATGACGAGATAATCGTACAAGCAAATAAAACAAAACAACAAAATTTGGAGTACCATAACAAGAAGAGAGAAGATGCGCCCACGCTAGATGAAGACAAAACCGTCTATAACAAAGTTCAAGGGATCAAGGATAAAGGAAAGAGAGATACCTTCCCGTTCTAGTGGCCGAAGACAAAGGACGGACATTCATTGATCACTCGGGCCGGGAACTTCACAAGGAAAACATTCGAAGGAAGTGAATTCCAACCAGATTTCTTTTCTCTTCTTCTTTTTCACAGATGACATACGAACTACTTTTGACCTCTATGTTATTTGTGATGGCTTCATCGCAGATAATCCAAATTTACGACTTAACGAGAAACCCGGGACTGCTGACTCTACAAACAGGAAACATGATGATAAAGACAGGACGACACAGAGTTTACCACTCTATTGACCTAGACGAGTACAAACCCTTACTTGACAACATACTAAAAGTTATCAACGGACTTCACATATTCACCGACTTTAAAGATGTTAACGTCTTGTTATACAATAAGTTTACAAAAGTTCTCAATTCCTATAATAGAATTTTACCAGTAAAGCGATACAAAAGAGGAGCTTTCAATATTTTAGGTTCAGGTATTAAATTGATCACTGGTAACTTAGACGAGAACGACTTGGTTCAAATAAACAAGGACATAAATGAGCTTAGACAGGGTAATAATGAAATAGTCAGACAAAACAACATACAAGTAAAAATTAACAAGCAAATGGAAAAACGAATTAACAAGATCATAACTACAATAAATAACCAGCAAGAAACTATAAAACAGGAAATCATAGCAGCCAGACAATCTATGCTCAGTAGTAAATTATCAAATCAAAATTTTACCATCATTAGACAGATCTTCAAGGTATCATATCATCTCGACCAAGTTCAAAATGTTTTAGATAGTATTTTTGAAACCATTCAATTAGCAAAAATCAACATAATATCAAGAAATTTTCTAGAAACCGAAGAATTAAAGTTTATAGTAGACAGATTAGAAGAACAAAACATAACAATTCTAAATTCCGATCAGGCGTATAACTTCCTGGACATCCACGTGCTCTTTAAGGGCGCGACGCTTTACTTCATCATTGGAGTTCCTCAAATATCATCGCAACAATTCAACACCCTCATTTTGGAACCGCTACCCATCAATGGAAATATCATAAAATTACCATGGCATAAAGCAGCAATTAGTACGACGTCAACATATTTCATCAAAAACAACTGCAAAATAATTGGACAAAACACCCTTTGTGACGAAGACGACCTGGAAGACGTTTCAAACGACGGATGCTTTTCAAAAAATCATACGAGGCCAAACAGGAACATGCTCGTTCACCAGATATCATGATATGACGGATACGAAACGAATTACAGACAACTATATCATCGTAAAGAACACATCAGTCTTATTATCAACAGACTGTAAATTTGAAATCGCACTCTATCAGGAACATTTCTGGTTTACTTCACAAATTGCTCAATCTCACTTGGAGGCAAAAGCTTCAGCACTACCGAGTTTTTAACAAAACCAAAACCAATCATCATACCATTAGATGGCATTACAATCAAACAGAAGAATTTCATTTCAAATCTTGACCTACACACAATCAGGAAGTTGCACCTTCAAAGCAGAGAAGAGTTGCATTCAATAAAAAGCATAACTTAATCCAAACATCCACATGTTTAGGACTATCATCAGTTTGCTTTATCCTCATAGTGAGCATCTTTATTTACTTGAGCCTCAAGAAGAAACCTTCACCTGACGAAGCCAACCTTCAAATCAACGTACAAAGAGCAACCATCAATAACCCGGATCAAACAGAAGACGATATAAATCAAATCACAATTGGATCGGGACGATCCAATCTTCAGGGGGGAGTAATTAACAAAGTTAACCCCGATCACCCAACACTTAAGACACCAGCGACCATCGAGGAATTCATCAAATCGCTAGGCTAAGCAGACCCACGACCACCATCATCATCATCATCATCGATAGCCGGTAGCAACGACATCAACGAACCAACGACGTACACTTGATGACTCAGCACGAGACGGCAACGACGGTTGTCACCATCGATAGCAGCTAGCAACAACGCCAACGACCTGACGACGCTACATTTTCCCGTACTTCGGACCCGGACGACGACTCAGCACCAGCGGCCTAGATCGGAATTGCTGTGTAGGGACTTTAGGGTATTTCGATAGGTTCGATGTAAGCTTTGATTGCTAATAAATTTCATTATCGTTTCAACCTCCAACTAGGTAGTTCGCGTTTAAGTTTTTAAAAACTTCGAAAGACCAAATGAATTATTAACTTATATATATATATATATCTATTTATATATATATATATATATATATATATATATATATATATATATATATAGTAATATATATATATATATATATATATATATATATATATATATATATATATATATATATATATATATATATATATATATATATATATATATATATATATATCTATAAATGATAATGGGAAACAGGAAAGCAATGATTATAAATTATATACGTTTCTGGTGAATAAGGAAAATGCTTTTTAGAGTAGAATTTGTGCATTCTACATTTTTTTCGAGTGAAAATGGCATAGAATATAGATTAAATAGTTAAGGGATGTTATGGTATAAAATCATAATACCAATTTTAATTGTATTCACAAATCTACATTTCCTGCTGCAATTGTAGACGGGCCTGCTCATGCACTACTAACCTTAGAAAAATTATCATAACCACCGAAAGAAACAACATATATAATTAATTATTTTAAAATACTAAGGGTTCCTTGGATGACCTGAAATTACAAAGAATAGTATATCTACAATATCGATGTGCTGCTGCTATAGTGGAAGGAAAAAATGATGTGATATAACTACAATGGAACTGACTCTTAGCTTCGGGTCCTGGAATCCCTACAGCACAGCCAGTTCTCAACTCAGCTTTGAGTCGTTTTTGACTCACTTTCGTCATTAGTGGAGTCAATCAAATTTGAGTAAAAATGTTACTAGCATTGGCAAGTCGACAAATCAAAAACATCGACTAAAATCAAATGGATGTTTTTGATTTGTCGACTTGTCAATGCCAGTAACATTTACTCAAATCTGAGTGACTCCACTAATGACGAAAGTGAGTCAAAACGACTCAAAACTGAGTTGAAACGGCTGGCCGTATACTGACCCTTGCGGCACGTCAAGCCGGCCAGTTCAGCGCAAGGGCGAACAAAATAGTTTGTAGTGTTGATAAAAGTGAGAAAAAAAAAGTATGTAAGAAGAAAATAGCCAACTCATTATAGTCCGTTTGTAGAGAACCTCGTCAAAATAAAATCTTAATTTAAAAAAAGTAACATAACCGTACAAGAAATAAATAGTCCATACAAAATAATCCTGTTGAGAATACAGTTCCGAAAATCGCAATGCAATAATTTGATTTGAATACATACAAAATTATGTATATACCTACCCTACCAAACACTTACTTTGTACTACACAAAATCATTTTATTTATACCTAGTTTATTATTATTTTGTTTATACCTATCCTGAGTCAAAAACAAGTGTACTTAATATCTACCTCACTTTTTTCCATCTATACCCAACCTACTTATTGTGTAGCAACGGGTGCTCCGCTTCGTCGGGTTTGATGTCGTTTGGGTATTAAGTTGAAGAGCCATGTGTAACCGTTACCTTGGGCTTTGTTTAGTAGATTTGTGTTCTGATTTTCTAGTTACAGGCATTCCACTAAACAGCTCAAACCCTCTAGGATTCATCAGTTATAAAGTTTGCTAGTCTTCCGCTTACACTGGTGCACCGTTTTTTTGCCGATCAGTGATCTTTCCTACGTGATCACGGACAAATTCGAGAAGCGAACGTCGCGAGTGATCCGCTAAGCTGCAAAGAAATCCGTTTTATATCAGTAAAACATCGTCAGTTACAATCTTCATAAATGATTTAAAAAAAAAAATTGCTTTCTGTTTAGCAAACAGTTTTAACGTGTGAAAAACATAGTCTTTATATTCTGAAGGTGTTGGCGCACGTTTAATGTATCTTGGCATCGAATTGAAAACATTTATTACTCTAAAATATAATGATTTTTGTGAAGCACATGTCAAGAAATTCGGTGTTTTTATTTCATATGCGTTTCTAATGTTAAATCAATGAATATCACTTCCTCTTTTAATTCGATCACACAAATATCGAGGCAGCAAACCATTAACGACTTTGAAAATAAACACCATAGTCAAATATACAATTCTCTGCTTCACCGATAACCATTGCAACGCGTCTAACATTATAGCCGAGGAAGTGAATCTGTTACATCTTAAAATCAAACGCATTATTTTATCCTGCAAACGCTGTAGCCTCAGTATTTGTGTTTGATTGGCCAAAAACAAAATGGAAGGGCAAAAGGCCAAATGAGGAGAAATGATTGATTTGTATAGCTGTATTTTACTACAAGTAGTTAAATCGTTTTTCAATCGCCATAGAATTCCATACTTCTTGGCAATTTTCTTGATGACATTGTCAATGTGAGCGTTGAACTTTAGCTTATCATAGATAATCACGCCAAGATATTTAATCTCCCGGACGCGATCAATTGCCTCATCATAAATCGTAACTGAGACATCCTCATTTACTCGATTCTGCGAAATTACCATAAATTTAGTTTTGCTTATAACCAATTTCAATTGCTTACATTTCAACCATCTACTTAGAAAACGCAAATCTTCGTTCAAATGGGTAACGGCTTCATTTAAATCTTTAGCTGCAATGAACAACACAGTGTCATCTGCAAACAAACTAATGTCACAAAATCGTAAAAACGTCGCATGTCATTAATATACATAATAAACAAAAGGGGCCCTAATACACTTCCCTGGGGTACTCCAAGGTCATTCCCCACGGGACTAGATACAGAATCATTAAAAACAGTCCGTTGAGTTCTGTAAGACAAATAGCTCTCAAAACATCTGTATGCAGTACTCGAAATTCCAAAGCGCTTTATTGTTTTAAACAACAAGGGCCTAGAAATTGTTTCAAAAGCGCGTTTCAGATCCAAAAAAATAGCAACAATCGTATCTCTACTCTCTAAGTTATTTTTCCATGTTGCTAATACTAAATTCAACGCGGATTCACAAGAATGGCGTTCCCGGTAGCCAGATTGATCCGGTATCAACAAAGAATTACTATTTCAATATTCCAGTAACTGGCAGTAACAGTAATCAAGAAAAAATATAAACAAGTTAACGCTCTTCACTACTACACCCAAAAAAAAGTAGATCATTTGACAAGCACTCCACGTGTGTTGGGTAGCATGCATATAACCAAGACAAAATGAAAGGGTTTTTTAGTTATTCTTCCATGAGAATATTGACAAGACTCACCATAACGTTGGGCATAGAATGCTCTATGAATAATTAAACACGCACACTAGCGGCGATGTCTATGCTATACATGCTTTTTCTAAACAACACAAATTTGAGTACGGTGCACTCAAATTTGTCGGAAGTATGGCTACCCAAAAGTGAGTAAACATAGTTAGGAGTAACACGTTGACAATTAGACTATTGATCGGATTCAAGCCGATGTTGACTATTTATCATCTTACCACAACGAACTATCTTTACTCACTTTAGAGTAGCCACATCATGATATCTTTTTGCGAAATTTGCGCGTAGGACAAATCACCAATACACTTCCAGTTTGTCATGGTACAACTGTCAAAGGAAATTAGCTTCTTTTACTCGCAGCCTATTATTATTTAAATTATAGCAAAGAAAACCAAAGTATTATATGCATAGGTGAAACGGAACCTTATTTGTATGGGCCTGTTCATAAACCACATACACATTTTTGAAAATCTCAGAAACTTCCCTCCCCCTCGTAGATTTTTCTCCACACAATTTTTGGATTTTTTGTATGAGCGTAGACTTTGGTCAAACCCCCCACCCCTCCTCAAAGAATAGTCGACGTGGTTTATGAATACTCCCTATGATGGTGTAAACATTACTTTTAATTCATCATACTCGCCGTCCAGAATCACCACATCCAGAATCAAGTATCCCATCTCCACGCTTTGTGAGTGGTCTCAACAGTATCCTAACTGTTGGTATTACATAATGTTGACTAAAGTTTCAAATTCAAAAAAACATTGAAAAAAAATTATTTTTTCACATCCGTAAATTTCCTGATAGCATCAAGTTGTTGAAATACGAACCAACATTGGAATGCCAAGTTTGCCTAACCTAATGTAGCGTTCAAGTGCTTTTCTTGCGAGGCTTTTTTTTGGCTCAAATCCAACGATCTCCAAACAACATAAAGTGGTTGCTCTAAACCCGGCTCGTTCACAGGTTTTTATCTCCGAATCTCTTACTTTTCCTCGGAGTTCCAAACTCCGGGACATGCGGGCTGCATCCAAAGGGATAGTAATTTAATTTCCCGGTTCTCTCGCCCTAATGATTTTATGCTTATTTTCTGCAATAAGAAATCTTTCTGTTTTTTTTTTCGCTTTCCGATCCACAGAAGACGCTGAGAATGCGTAGCAAGTTAACCTAAATGGGCGCTTTTGGCTGTGTTTTTTTCTTCTTCTTCTTGGACCCTGACTAACTGACAGTCTGCCCGCTCAGTGGTCGTAAGCCCATGAAATTTCACTTTTATTGCCTGCCGGCTTCTAGGTTTGGAACGGAGCGAAACCAGGAAGGGAGGAAAGGATCAGAAACTGGACATTCGCCTCTGGCAGTCCGTCCATTTACTGCTGGAGTTGGGGCAGTTGTTGTAGTAAACTAATAAACATAAACGTTCGTCTTCTGACGTTTTTATCGAGGAGATTTCTCCAGTCTATAATCGATTCTTGCCGTTGGGGTGGGTGACGTTTATTCGTGTAATTTAGAGAGGCTTTGGGTCGCTTTATTTTCTTTTTTTCGGGAAAAAGGAGTTTACTCCCACGGCTTGAGCGGAATCAAATGGCCTGTGGCTTAATTAATTTATTGTTTGATTGCGAGTGTGGAATTGCCTCAGGAGGAAACGATTTTATTGCAGTTGTAAGATTGATCTACGATTGCCGAGGAAAGTCATAGCTTCGGTTGAAACGATTGTCCCCGAGCAATTTCACTTGGTTTATTTACTTTATTGGATTGTTATTAATAACAATCCGATTAATGATACGGATTAGCTTATTAGGAAGGTTAACCATAATCGTTTGATTTTGATAATTATTTCTCCTAGCAAAAGTTGAATCGTTTTTCAAGCGAACTTCAGCGAACTTCTTGGCTATGCTCTTGATGACATCGTCAATAGGAGAGTGACATTTTAGTCTACCATTAAATGTTACGCCAAGATATATAATTAAACCGTAATAAATTTTAACGTACTTTGAATGCATGTGTTTTTGAGGAAGTTTATTATGATGATTTGAGACCCCTCCCTCCTCTGTAAGGAGGACTGCCATACAAATGAAACACAAATGTCTGCATAACTCGAGAACTAATCAACAAAATGCATGTTTTTGACGTAGGACTACCCCAACTAACATTTTTCATTAGGTAAACGCTTCATTGGCAATACGTATACAACGTTAAACTGAGTAATGGCTAAGAAGTGGTTGCACAAGCATCCAGCCAATATTTTCACAGGCTTCATGAAATTGCAAAAAGATAGCAAGAAGCGTGTATACTCCTTTTAAAAAGTTAATATCATCACCCATTTGCAGCTTCTATGTTTGATAATCATTCTCTAAACTTTTTCTCAACTTGTATACAGCTGATACTCTGCTATACATCGGAAAAGTTTTTTACAGCTTCACTCCAACTAACTGAACAATGTTCTTACAGTTCGCAAATGGTAGCTTTTGTACAGCCTTTCGAAAACCCGTCATGCAGAATATGTAATCGGTTTGTAGCCTAGGAAGCTTTTATCCAAAAATTATACAACTCATTACGTAACTGTTCTCAAAGACAGTACTTTGTTCATAGCAATTTCTATTTTTAGAACTGTGGAAAACAGCTTTTTATTGCTAGTCTTAACACGTTGATATAAACGCTTAAACATAGCTACTACACAGCAATCGAAAAAACAAAATGCCAAACACTGTTCACAATACTCGTGGACGATATTACGGCAATGGTTCTGTTTTACCGTTGTAAAGCGCAATTAACATTTTACTATATGAATTTTGTACTATAATGTTTATAAATTTAAATTTATATACCACTTACCCGTGTACTCACCAGATTTGAACTCTGCACCTTCACCATAAGATCGGTGACTGTATCCATATCAGCTGTATGGAATTCCTGTACCCGTATTCAAAGTGTTCAAACCATAGACTAACTCTAAGACCAGTAGGTCCCATACAAATACGATTTTTTTCTTGGCTCAGTCAGTACTAGCACATCGGTTCCAAGCTCGGTTTTGCTCAGTTGCCCAATAGAATAACAACTAAGCCACCGAGACATATTTTTCAATCTATTCACTTATTGGGGAACGTCCATTAATTACGTCACGCAAAATACTTTTTGCAAGCCCTTCTCCTTGTCACGTTTTTAGCATGGACCTGCAAATTTTTTTGTATGGATCGTCACGTTTTCCCAATTGGTTGCATTGGTTGAAAGCATGTCTGCTATACACTTTCAATTGACATCACTTATCAAGCGTATATAGTCTCGTGGGATTGTGGCTAGGCTTTGGATGACGAGGTTCACGGTTCGAATCCCAATTGCAACTTTTTTTTCATGTGAGGAAAATATTCATACGATCGTCATATGAACTTCTTTCCATTAGGGAATCGTATAAAATTTGCAATAATGTCTTCTGGCAAATTTTCATACGATATTCGAGTGCATTCTCTTGATTTGTTCGCTCAGTGTTCTTATACAGCATTCTATACAGCTATATAATCACTAAGCTGTATAGCGGCTGAGGTATTTTTAATATAAAAGCTTTTGAAAAGCTATAACAAAGCTAACAAATAAAATTGTGTAAAAGAACACAGAATGATGATAATTCAAAAGCTAAACCGACTAATTTCTTAGCTACATAAACAAGCTGTGTAAATGCAGACAAACATTGTTCGCATAAGAGCTTTCTTTTCAAAGTATGTAACCTAGAGCTGAATGTTGTGTTAAAGCTGTGTTACATTATGCATAAGTACTGTATCGATTGTTTAATTCTGCTTATAGCTTATTCAGCTTCACTTGCTTTTATACAATTATAAAACAGCTTAAAAGTTCTTAACTTCGGCTTAGGCAACTAAAAATGTTAGTTGGGACGTCTTTGTTTTCTTTACTGAGGTACAGTTTAAAAAAATATCTATTGGGACCGTCACAAAATGTGGTCAGGTTTTGAGCGTTAGTTTCTCAGTCTTTTCTCCAAACATTTTTCAAATGGTTACACCAATCGAACGGAAATATTTCTACGCGTCGTTTTCAATAATGAATACTATTGATCGTTAAACGTTAAACTATTTCAAAAAACGCAAATGCTTATGTCTTAAAATGTGGATTTTTCAGAGTAAATTTACCAATTACACTGTTCTTCCTAGCACAGATTTCATATTCAAGTAAGGAATGTCTCCTAGGCAGCCACGAAGGTTTTAAAACGGGTATACCTTCACATTTTCCTTTAGTATTCTGGCAGTCGTGGAGCTGTACAGCGGCAGTAGAAACGCAGTTGGTGGTAGCAAGCATGGCGAGCAGTCGTTGCCCAGAAAGGCGTTGGCTGTTGGTGCCTGATGCCTACGAGTTGGCGGGAAAAAGCCAATGAACGAAATTCTCTAATGCATAGTTCGAGCCAAACGCAACCAATAACTTAATAACTTGTTTGAAGTTTGCTTTTTTGCAATCGCTGCCCGCTGTTTGCTGGCATGTGGTGATTTCCCTATCACAGTCATTATTCTCTTATAACTAGTTGTTTGATGCTATTAATGTTCTCTTCAAATTCAGTTCTCCGTTTTTGAAAGTGTTTCTTACGTTCTAGTGCCTTGGATAAAGTCCGTTCCAATTGATAGGAATCAAATAATTTTGAGAAAGTCTAAGTGAAATATCGCAGCATATGGCTGCTAAGTATGTGGCTCAATAATCTTCAATAATCAAATAATCTTCTACGCGTTAAAGATAGTGGCCCGACTGGATCAAATTTGCGGATGGCCCTGACGTCTCTGGAAATTCAAACCGCCGTTCAATCTTGGTGCCGGGACAGCTTCATGACGAAATGAGGTGGTGGCAGTAGCAGTTCCCTTGGACCCAAAATGGCTCTCTTCAGGGCCACCAAAACATTTGAAAAAAAAGTTGACACGTCTTTGAGACTGCTGGGGGGCTGGATTTCGGGTTGGTCGATTGCGAAAAATATTTAACGGGTGCTGAAGCCGTAACACCTTTGACTTTTGCATATTTGGCAGTGTTGTACACACATAGTCCTAGTAGAAATCGTATGCAATTGGAGGTGAATAAAACCAGCCTCTGGGTAAAAGTATCGCAAATGACTAATAACTTATACGCTATCAAGATACTCTATATCTATATAATATGTCATACATAATATTTCCAGTGAAAGCAAGATGCATAAATTTAGATATCAAAACAGGCTATATTAAAAAATTATGGTTGTAATGCGAACATTTACTATATGTGAATTAAATTAGAAACGAAACCAATTTCGGCCACTCTTTAAACAATCAAGCGATCAAGATTGCAAATTGCTGCGTAGTCCTACGTCACCTTTGCACACAACCCCATTGGGCTGTACCTTATAGTTTTTCTCTATGAAATCCTTCCACACAAAAATCATGTTTGAAATTACCGATCTGAGGGTTAAATAAAAAAAAAACACAAATATCAACAAAAACAAAAAAAAAATGAAACTCTTTGATCGAAATCACATATAAGCAAACGAAAATATTTGAACCGGGTTCTAGCTGAACCCCGTTGACTAGAAATATATTGTTCCAACTTGAGACCACTATAGGACCATCTACAACAGACGTAGGGGGAGGAATGAATCTAAGATTTTGAAACCGGCCATTAAGGAAACGCGCTAAGCTGGGGAAGGGGAATACCAAAAATGAAGAAACATACTTTTGCATTTAAAAAAGTACACATTTTCCATAAATAATTGCCAAACGATCGATGGATCCAACTTATATGTGTTACGGAAAACAATCAAAAATCCGTTAAACGGTACAAACTTAAAGCTGTCATCTAAAATTGATGAATAACTAATTGTGAAAGATATGTATACATTTATCCTCAAACAAATTTTCTTCAATATCCCAAGTAAATGTTAAACTATTTGGTAAATGTTCAGCGCGCCTACAGTGCTGCCATCTTTTCAACGGATTATTGGAGTATTTCTGCCACTGAAATTCTGCCCTGTGGGCAGAACTTGGTTTCACGGCTCTCTAGAAGCTTAGGTTCAGTTAACAAATTTATTTAATTTTTATTTGTACTAGTGAATGTGCTGCTATATTGCAAACTTCTACTGCTCCAAATAAAATAGTTGATTAAAATTTAAATAACTTACCAAAAAAGTAAAGTAGTCTCTATGTTGTGTCATATATTTAAAGAATAACAAAAAGTTAAATTGCTCGTTCTTTACAAGGTCTTACTTTTTTCACATACAAAATAAAAATATTGCCAAAGACAAAAATGCTATTTATACAAATTTCAAACTTAAATTATGTAAATGGTAATAATTTACTTAACCATGTAAAAAACAATTGCAGTCAGTCAAATTGAGAACATCAAAGATAAAATGACAATGAAAGATATTATTTCATAAGACATGTTTTGAAATATTTTCTTTAAACATACATTACATTTCAAAGAAAGCGATTGGAGTGGGCAACGTTTGATGATTCCTGAAATAGTAGGCTTATCTAACATAATACCACTGAACAAAAAAAATATAACCTTATACTGCCCAGGCACCCAATAAGCAGTTTCAAAGCATCTCTACGGCAGCCTATCAAGCAATTAAGTCACCTGAAATGCAATGCTACATTAATGCTATTATGTATTCGAAATGCTTATTACAGACTACAAGCATTTATATACCATTTACGATTTACCGCTTCTGAACGAGTTCTGCGAACAAGAAATTTTCTGCGGCTCGGAACCCGTGCTGCAAACTACGGCCAACACGATCCAATTCGATTCATGTTATCGCGCATCAATAAACTCTACGCTCTTTTTGACTTCAACTGTTCCGTTGAGATCTTCCGTCACCAAATTCGGCGTAGTTGGATGGTAAGCTGCCAGTTCTGAAATGGAGGCATTTACTAAGTACTGGCATTAAGGCGAAATTGGAGAGATTTTTCATGTCTCTTTTTTTCGAGTTTTTAAAAAACAATGGAACTACTTAAAACTGTTTCCACTTGAAGTTAGTCAACTAAATTTTCATCCAGCGGTTTGAAAAAATTAGATATCTTTTCTCATATTTCCTAAAACTATTATTGTAGCCCAAACTTGTTGCGAGAATTATCGAGTTTGACAACTTTGCTCATCAATAATTCAATTATTTAGTATGAATGTGATATTTTTTTTATTCAATACGTCTATTCCCTATACAATAAGAAGATTTTTGTTAGAAAACAACATACTTGTAAATTGCATAGTAAAGATAGAAACTATTTTTTAGCACGACCCATAATCTTTGAAATTATGTCGATTAGTCAAATACGCTACCCGTGAGGATGTATATGTGTTCCGAGTCGTACCCACGCGGAAGAACAGTGAGATGTAGAAGTGAAAGAATATCCCGTTCATTAGAACGGGTGTCTGAATGAAAATACAAAATAAACCATCAGCAGCAGCAGCCAGATCATGATCAAGCTTACGAATGACTCGTTCTGTTTGCTGCAATTGATTAGTGTCGTGAGGTATATTATCTCTAATTGCAGTGGAAAATGTTCCCTAATTATCATCAGCAATTGCATAAGAATGCAATGACTTGAATTATAGCAATGAATAATGTAACATAGTTTGAATCAATGCATTGAACGATAGAGATAATTCATGTATAAAAAACGACATTCAGGTAATTATGAATATGCCTACACTTTTGAAATTACGATATTTTGATGAGTCAAAAGTAAAATAGCCTTAGCATTTATTGTTTCAGAAGCAAGTGAGTTAAGACCAGAGCTGGTAAATCTCACGGCCATCATTTGACAATGAAAAAATAGGCCATCTCACTGTCACGAGAAAAAATGAACTATCGTGAGATTTCTTGTCATTCTCACGCCATCATGCAGTCATTGCAGATTTTGTTTCATGCAATTTTGTTTTACAATTTTTAAAATACTCTACTTAAAATTAGCTAAGCAATAATGTTTAATCGACAGAGTTGACGTTTTATTTCAAGTTTTGTTATGAAATTTATAATTATATCAATAAATGTATTTGTAATAGCGATGACCAAAACACTGTCACGTGCTGTCATGACGAAAAATTCGATGAGATTTAGAAGCAAATCTAAATCATCGTTTTCTCGCCCGATGAGATTATCAACCGTAGTTCGGTAAAAATCGTAGGTCATTTTTCATTGTAAATGACATTTGCCAGCCCTGGTTTAGACACTAAAATGGTTTTCAGAGAGCAAAAAGAGAGCGATGTTTGAGTGGTGGAAAAATAAGCGTAGTTTTTAAACAAATCTTAACAAAGAAGATGGAAGCTCGTCGGCAGAACAGGAAACCATATCTGAAGTTGGTAGTTATGAAAGTCAGTCTTAGGACCGAATCTCGGTTCACGATGAATACCAACCGACCAATCTTTTCGGATCATTTCTTCAGACAGAAACTAACGAAGTTAGGTATGTACCAGTTTTATTATACAATAAATAAAAATAAAAATAAACTTTTGAAAATCATGATGATCATAAACTTGTTAAACAAAACAATTATAATCATGGAAATTAATGGAAAACCAATAAAATAAACGTTTATGGCTGGTTATACTATAATTGTCATATATTCATAAAAATAACAATGATCACTATAGTTTTGATCCTCACAATTATCATAATATTAGTAACCATAAGAATTTAGAAACATTATACTCAATGCTCTTTTAATGATCTTAAGAATTATAATATCGATTTAAACTACTATAAAAATTAAAGTTATCATAATAATTATCATAATAATCTTAATTATCATGATACAGATCTTAATAACCAAAATAACTGTATAAAACATTATATTAATTGTAATTTAAATAATTATAATTATTATGATAAAAAGAGTGATTTGATTTATTAAAATAACCATTACGTTCATAATACAAAACAAAATATAAAAATGGACAAAATTATCGTTATATAGAATTGTATCATTATTATGATCAAATTTATCAATCATCATGAATAATTATCATTATCATTATCATTAAAATTATCATGATATAAATAAAATTTAGATCAAAATCAATAAATGATAAAAAATCCAAAAATAATCCTATTGTATTGTATTGTAATCGTATTGTTAACTGAAATAATAATTAGAATAATAACAATAATTATTATGGTAATACTGAGCATAACATGAATGAAAAAAGTTTTCATTACTCACATGAAAGTTTTAAACAACATAATCAAATTTTTGATTGTTATTTTTTGTATTCTCCCCAGCGCGGAAGTAACGATCTTTGATGAGGTTAGTAGAAGCAGATAATTTCTCATCTCCATGCGAAGCGCTAGGAGTGGACAGTAATGTTATTGCTAGAACGAATAGACATGAAGAGAAAGTGTATTGATAGTTCCGTATAGGGCAACGGCAGGTTTTGAAATTGAAAGATACAAGATTGAAAACGAGCGGCGGGATTTGAATAATAATTATAATAACATTTATTTTCTTTACTATATTACAATGTTAGCATTAAACTTAACTATAGTTAATACTAAAGATTATATAATAATTATTATTTCTACTATCAGATGTTACTTATCATTGTTATAATTATTGTTAAAATCATTGTTTATATATTAATTTGAATAACAGTTAAAAAGAAATTACAGGCATACCTTGATAGTACGTACATCAACTTTCTCACTTCAAATCATAATTGCATAAAAACTACTTATTTGATCTCAAATCTAATGCAACCACAAGAAGGGTGAAAGGTTGCTCTTTCTTTTGATTGTATTAGATTTAAGATGCAACCAGAAGTTTTTATATAATTGCGATTTGAAGTGAGAAAGTTGATGTACGTACTATCGAGGTATACCTGTTTTATGATTGGTTTTGTTATAAATGTATAATTGTTATAGTAAACGATATTTATAGTATTATATCTATCTGTATGAATAAAAATGGATTTCTGTCTGTCTGTCTGTCTGTCTAAACCTTATAGACTCGAAAACTACGGAACCGATCGGCGTGAAATTTTGTATGCAGGGATTTTTGGGCCGGGAAAGGTTTTTATGATAGTTCAAGACCCCTCCCTTCTCTGGAAAGGACGGTTCCATACAAATGAAACACTTATTTCTACATAACTCGAGAAGTAATTAAGCAAAAGAAACCAAATTTAGAATGTGTGAGTTTTTGAAGGCAGGAGAGGTTTCTATGGTAGCTAAAGAACCATCACCGTCCTTAAAGGGGGGGGGGCTCCCATGCAAATAAAACACAATATTCTGCATAACTCGGGAACTAATCAAGCAAAAACAAAAAATGTTTCTATGTTGGTTTGAGACCCCTCTCCATCCTAAGAGGGCCGGGGGGGGGGGGGGAGTGCTCCAAAACAAATGAAATACAATATTCGGCATGAATCGAGAACTAATCAAGCAAATGGAACCAAATTTAGTATGTGGTGGTTTTTGAAGACAAAAAATAGTATAATATTGATTTGGAACCCCTTTCCTACCGAATCCCATACAAATGAAATGCAAATCCTTGCAGAACTCGAGAATTAATCAGGGAAATGGAACCAAATTTGGCATGAGGAAGTTTTTGAATGAAAACAATGTTTCAATGGTGGTTTGAGACTCCTCCCCATTCAGAAAGGGGGGTGGGGGGCTTTCATACAAATAAAACACAAGTTTCTGGATAACTCGAGAACTAATGAAGCAAGCGAAATCATATTTGGCATGTGAGGGGTTTTAAAAACAATGATTGTATGGTGGTTTGGGACCCATCCAATCTGGGAAGGGAGGGGCTCTGATATAAATAGAACACAAATTTCTACCAAACATGACAACTATCTAGGCAACTGAAACACAAAATGTATATTTCTCAGGTAAGAAGCATGTTTTGATAGAAGTGTTAACCCTCTTTTAGTCAAGAAAAAACTAATGCCGAAAAACATTAACATAAACGTGACAGTTCTATTAAATTTTTCTTTTAAAAATTGCAAGCGTAGCAGCGCTCGCAGCTAGTTCTTAATAAAAATGTTTAATTATGATTTTTATTCAGTGTTTAATAAGAGCAATGTCGATGATATTCTATTAATAATAATAAAATGGAATTGCTACAACAACCTTCAGTTGTTGTAGATATTCTATTTCATTATTATTAACATGATATTATAGACATTGTCCTATTAAAAAAATATTATTGATATATTAATAATATTATTATTATCATAAAAATAAATATAACATATCAATCATAGCAATCAAATAATCATTATCATAATTAGAACAAAATCATTGAATCATCATAAAAATAATCGTATGGATTTGTAAAATAAAAATTATATCATATCAATAATTATTGCTAAAAAAATAGGTATTAATTATCATTGTTCTTATTGCAACCAAAATAAGCTTTTTGATAATAACAAACTAATTAATAACGCATTTCAAAATAATAACCCAATGATAATCACCAATATCATAACAATGAAATCATAATCACAATAATTGTCACATTACTACCACATTAGAATTCATCATAAATAAATCAAAATTTTGATGGTTATCTTTAGAGATCACTGAATACTTACATAATCATAATGATTTGAATGCTGAAAACTTTATTCATAATTAAAGATTGTATTCGATGAAATTTGGACACACGCAATTGTTCGTAACTTTTTAGCGTGTGGGTAAAAATTATTGAAACTTTAACTGAATGTATTTCATTGTGTTGTGTTAATTGTGTAATGAGTTTCGTGAAAATCGATCGAGTGACTTCAGTGATGGCTTTGAATGAAGAAATAGTGTGCCAACAAATTTTGGGCACTCACTTCGAAAACCCAAACGCTTCTCATCGATGGATCGGAAAACAGCTCAGAATCGCACATTCAACCGTATCTCATGTGATCAAAACGTTCAAGGACCGTAATACAACCAAGCGGAAAAATGGTAGTGGCAAAAAACGTGGCACATCAAATCCGGAGAAGGCCAGGACGGTATTGAACCAATTTAAGCGTTATCCCAACATTTCGATCAGGGATGTTGCGAAAAAGGCGAAAGTTTCAGTTTGTTTTGTGCAGAAAACAATGAAACGTTCTGGATAACATGTGTACACGGTACGGTGGCCGAAACTCGTGCAAGAAAACTGTACAGGGAGTGGCTCACAAAACCGTTCTGCATTGTGATGGACGATGAGCCCTACATTAAAGCCGACACCAAACAAATGCCATGACAGGAACACTACGTCGCCACCTCTAAGTTGGCCGTTCCGGAGAGTGTACAAAAGAAGAAACTGTCGAAATTCGCCAAAAAAATTCCTTGTCTGGCAAGCGATCTGCGGATGTGGCAAAATCAGTCAGCCCTTCGTCACCTCTGGGACCGTCAAAGGACAAATCTTCAAGGACGAATGCCTCCAAAAACGACTTCTGCTCTTCTTGAGATCTCACGATGACCCGACACTGTTTTGGCCGGATTTGGCATCTTGCCACTATGCCCGGCCCGTCTTAGACTGGTACAAAGATAATAATGTAATTTTTGTAACAAAGACGTCAACCCTCCAAACACTCCGGAACTTCGCCCGATTAAAAAATTTTGGGCAATCATGAAGGCAAAGCTCGTTAAAACTCCAAAACTGATAGAAAATGAACTTGATCTAAAGAAAGTGTGGTTAAAAGTAAGTAAGCAAGTCGGTCCTATCATTGCCCAAATTTGATGAAAGGGGTCAAGGCAGAGGTGCGGGCATTTGAGTTGGGAGAAGAGGTTCAATAAAACAATGATGTCAAAACTTAACCATTTAGTAGAACTTTATTTCCAGAAAGTTTGAAAAGAATCGGGCTCAAGAAAATGTTTTGGTGACCTATTTTGTGTGTCCAAATTTCATCGAATACAGTCTTTACGGTAGCCGTTTGGGATATACAAAGCTACGATAAACTTGTTAGTTTCAGGTCATTCAAAATGTCTACAATTGTAGCTTTAAGGGCTTTACAAAATTAAGTTGTTTGGCATAGAATATCCGAAGATTATGCCATAATGTAAGTTGGTCTTCCAGGATATTCAGGCGGGAGAGCGTTCGCCAGTACATTTAGTTTTTTGGTGTATATTTCTTGACATTGTATAGTATGGCCAGATCGCTTAATTTGGTTGACTACTGTACAATAGGTACAAGTGATTTTTTTTATAACTTTTCTCAATTTTTGGTACGAAAATAGTGACTTTTGTGACCATTTTCCGAAAAATTGTGACTTTCGGGTTCAAATAGTGACTTTTTAGTGACTAGACACAAAATGGTAACCAAGTGACTAAAAAGTGACCTGCTGTCAGCCCTGAAGTTTGCTTTTTTGTGAGAGTATCTAAGCTCTTGATCCAAAATAACAATCCAACTGAGCAAGGGCGTTTTCAAATGGCTGAAGCATCAGGAATTTCTGTAGACGACATTGTTCCTTGTAGTAACTCTCTATGCTGAGGTCCTGCCTTAATTCTAAAAACATCAATTTTTGTTTTCTCATGAGTGGTCTGAATCAGGTTCAAAGAAGCCACTAAGATATTCTTCCAATATCCGTAGCCTTTTTTTTGTCGATTTCCACTACTCCATCAGATGGTTTGCATTCTTGAATGCTCATCGTGCTCAACGAAATATTATTCACACTGAGTCCTGTGCTTGATCGAACATGTTCAAACTCGTTGGATACATTTGAATACAAAATAGTGTGCAGTGCTGCATTTGTTTCTTCCTGAATTTTAGTTAACTCCACACGGACAGTCGATAGCGCCTCCATGAGCATCATTTTCGTAATTCCTTTTTTTGATTTCCTGTGAATTAGATCCTACAACATTATATAGCTATGCTTGACAAAACAAACGATGCCGTATGAATATACTGCATTTAATCGTGTTCTGCCTTCACATCAGAACCCAATGATTTTTTAACAGTGTTAATCAACCACTGAATTCTGTTCAGAGATTGTTTTTTTTTACTTCCAGGGACTCGATCCTCTGTAGCCGGTGGAAAAACTTCTTGATGTAATATATCCACAATGGAGCTGACTCTTAGCTTCGGGTCTTGACCAAGAATCCGTACATGTAACACTTAACAATTAAGAAGATTATGAAAAACTCAGAATCAGAAAAGTATCTCCGATAACTATTGAATGAACTTGATCCATACCTTTAAAATAGAACAAATAGTTTCAAGGAGCAAACTTTAATCCAGGTTATGCATAGGTACAAGGTATACAGTGGAACAGAACCACAAATCACTTGAAAAAGCAGGAAAACCGATATCGAATAAGGGCCAGCTTTCGGGAGTCAGACCGGAGTCGATTCCGTTCGATCCCGTTTCTACCTTCCAAACACACAGGAATGACAGGCGAAATTTTGAAAAGAATAAAAAACGTTGCACCAATCTTCCGACAATAGAAGAAATGGAGTATCGACCATAAATGAGAAATATGCTATACTGTGCGTTCTTGCTGTTGTTTTTGTTACATCACGCGCCAATTCCATCTTAACTACAAACCAGCAGACCAATCCTGGAGTGAATTTCGATTCTGGAGCTCGAAGTGTTGCATTGTGCGGACGCAGAGGAAAATTTATTGTTTCAAGAGGGAGGACGGATAAGTGAAACCCGGATGAACGAATTGAAAGTAATGGCTCTCAGGATAACAGGACGAGGAAGATTTATATTGCTGCTATTTTTCGCCTTCGAGTATAAAGACTAACATGGGAAGCTTTAAATTTTATCTAATTTTGTGGGAGAGAAAGACATTCTTGGTTGTTAATAAAAGTCCTACGCAGACCATTCTTCATTCTTGACAACCAAATTAAGCGATTGCCGGACAAAGAACTCTGTCAACAGTCAGCGGCGCTACCAACACACACACACCCATACAAATTCCCGTCTGACAGGACTTTGATTTACAATTTTGTAATCCCGGCTAAACAATGTCCTTTTCCTCGTATCTGTATCCCTCCGTTCTGAGCCGGAGTAAATTTAATAAAATGAAGCAAAACCGAACGGACCGTACCGGGCGCATTCCTCCGGTCGTCCCTTGTCTGTCTTTCAACACAAAAGCACTTCCGTCCGGGCGGTTCTACCCCTCCCGCTCCCTTCAGAATGATCTACACCTCCACACCGGCCGTGGTGATGGCAATTATACGAAACTGGCAACCGGAAATGATAGCAGCGATAGCAATTTGAAAAATTTGCTCCAGAGCAAACAATCATCGTGTGACCGCCCATTTTCGCCTTCCTCTTTCTCCCCCCCACCAAACAGGCCCAGGACAAACCGACCGTCGATGATAGAAGGGAGCGACGGCAAGCGGAAGCACGCTTCAGCAGCAACAAATGGATGCTTCCCCGAACGTGTCGCCGCCGTTTGACCGTTCTAGCAAACCAGAACGGAGCCGGAAAACCGAAAAACCATCATTGCGACATTGTAATGAATATAAAAACGTCTATAAAATGTAAATAATTTACGAATTAAATTTAGTGCACCGAAAAAAGCAAGCGGGGAATTTAGAGGGCGTCGGTTCTTTATTGCCCATGCCGGCCCTTTCGGCCACAATAGGGAAAGTCTAGCGAGCGAGTATGTCACTCCAGTCCGATGCTAGGAATAATGAAGCTCCGTCGGTTCACCTGCACGAAACGTCCCCTATCGGCATTATTCTTCATTCTGCACACGGTTCCGGTGCTGGTCGCTCCTTGGATAGTCCTTTAATGATCCGTAATCTGTAATAATTCTGTTCATAAATTACAATATTTTTGGTCCTCTCCGTCGGTTGGGTGGGAGGATGGTGACAAAGATGAGGAGATCGTTTCTTCTTTTGACCAATGGCGTCAGTGCTCGAAAAGGATTTTGGGGGGCAAGGTTTCCAGTTGATGGGATTTCTCTCAGCGATGGAACCGTCGAAAATTCGCAATAGTAGGCTATGCCGAAGCTATACATCTCTAATGTGACATTAATTCCTCACCTAACTTCGCCATTGCTGCAAACTGCTGAATAGCACCTCTCGAGAGATGAAGAGTATGAAATTGTAGACACACGAAGCAAAAAAGGTGAAAAATGTCACGGTTTGCCAAAACCCAGCAGAATGTCCGTCTTGGCAGCACGACGCGGTGCAGTGAGATTCTGGAGAAAACCAACGAGAAAATTCAACCTGCTTCTGGTGCCCTTTCCGACGAAAAGGTACACAGGGCTTCTTTTTGCAACCCTTGAAAAATCTGAACTACAGACTGACCACGCGAATTTGCCCATTTGAATGGAAGAAAATACAATCTACATATCGGTTCGAGGTGAGTAATTTTGCTTGTCACCAGCCCAATTCAGTTGACCTGTTGATATTTGTAGACCGCCTGACATTTATAAACTGAAATCAAATCAAACACTCTAATATCAACCTAACGAGAAGAGACTGTAGTTTGGTTAACTGCACGCAAATCTGGTACCTGACTGAGCGCGTGCTTACCGCGCAAAACGGTTGTCCTTTCTTATTCCGCTTGTCGACGGCGGTGGCACCAAAGGAAGAGCTTAATTAATCTTTCCCCTGACATTGTCGCCCCAGGGCAATGCTTCATTTTCCAAATATGAAAGACGGTCGTTAATGGTGCGCTACTGTGCGCAAGGATCAGGATGCTCTTCGCGCGAAAATAATGCAATATGATTGTTGTTCGCGGAAATCTGCAGAGCAGTGTCACCGTTCGTAAGCAGATTTAATGGTTTGCGAAGCATCCTGTCACGGCTTTCAAGCTGAGATTGCAGTTTTCAAAATGATTATACTGGTGTCAAGAAGGATTTTCTCCTGGAGGTGCACTTACTATCATTGAAGAATTTCAGAACTGGTTAAACTTTCTTTAGAAAAAAATTACATCAAGTAGCCTGTGAATGATAAATTGTACAGTATATACTTCAAAACTCACAGCACGCCCAAGTAACAATTTTAGTTTTATTGCAGCCGTATAGCACTTCTTCTGGCTTTGTTGATAAAACTACAATAAAAACTGTTTTGACCACCAACAGCTCCTCTATGCTTCTCTAAAGCCGAAATATCTACAAAGTGGCCCACTCTATAGAGGGAAACAAATTAATAAAACCTCTATAAGACCATAAAGATTTTAAAAATGTTCTAGTGAAATATGTTAAGACCACTTGAGAACCTTCATAAAACCTATTGTCTGCCATCAAAACTAGCTCAGGGCCATATGGCCATAGCTGTCGAAATTCATGGTGATATCGTGGTTGGTTTTTTTTTGTTCTGCTTTGTTCGATTGTTTGCTCTTCTGATTCATTAAACAGTACATATTATCTAAGAAAAAAATTCTAGTGTTGATGAAAATTTTGTGTGAAAGCAAAATATCCAAAACAAATTAAGTTTTTTATAGCGTATCATGTTCATTTGCGCATTTAATTTTATGGTGAATATTGGCACAATAAGCGTAGCGATTTAACAACAACAAAAACATAATTGCAACAAATATATCCGATAAATCAATCATGAATTTCCTAAAAGTTTATGGAATTCAATCAGGTTATCTAGGAGAATGCCGGAATTGGTCTCCGTTCTACCGTTTATTTGCACAGGTATACCTCGATAGTACGTACATCAACTTACTCACTTTAAATCACAATTGCGTAAAAACTACTGGTTGCACTGGAATCTACAATGACCAGAGAAAGAGCAAGCATTTGTTCTTTATTTTGGTTATTTTAGATTTCAGATACGATCAGTAGTTTTTGTGGAATTTCGATTTGAAGTGAGAAAGGTGAAGTACGTGCTATCGAGGTATCCGGCATAACATACAATATATGGTGTATTTGTTTTTCCAAATTTCAAAGACTTCGTATATTTCAATCTGGAAATCGCATGAAATTACAGTGGCTGTTCAGTATGGTTTAACGAAAGTGAAATGAGGGAACAGAGGGATTAAGCATATTTAAGGCATACCACCGAATTAATAATTCATGATCGAATTTATTTTTATAAATGTATAATATTAACACCACCACCACCACCACCACCACCACCAACAACAACAACAACAACAACAACAACAACAACAACAACAACAACAACACTAAATCATGAATTTTGACCTTTTTGTCGTGACTGTGCTTTGATTTTCGTCATTAAAGATTGTTTTCGTAAAGGGCGTAGAGTTATTCCACTATCAGAACAATTTGCTATGCGGTTTACGCCATATTGATTGTTGACAAAGTGAAAGGCGTAATTTAAATCAAAACATAAACATGGCGTTAAGTAAAAGGCGATACCGACAAAATAATCAAAACAATGGCGAAAAGCAAAAGGCGAAACCTAAGAGAATGTCAAAAGTAGGCGAATAGTATAGGACGATACAATTATTTCCATTACCTGTGGGGCTAACATTGAAAACGGCGTAATCAAACATACTGGCATTGACAGCCGAATATTAAAAAATTAGCAAATTTCAATGAAAACCAAACGAATTTACATCTGTTTTATATATTAATCAAAAGCTAGCTTTGCTATCTGTCTGCATGCTAGACTGTATTTGAATTTATACATTACTTTGAAAATTACGATTTGAAATTCTACTTGCAATATTACAATCATCATTCTCCTTCTGTTTACATTCTGCATGTTCGCCCTTATCGCAAATTGCTCCGGATATGTTGGCATTGCTCTGACCCTTGAAGACGTTGTGCAAGCGGAAATCGACTGTGAAGTCAGCAACAACTAAACATCAATGTTCAACATAGGCAGCTACGTAACAACTTGACAAAGCCTTCAATTTTGTATCGAAGTGCTAGAGGAGCCTGAATTAGTAAAGTGCATTCATAAGGAACTGGGAGACGTGGCAGAGCTGTAGGTTCTGGATGACTCGGCAGAAGTGAAGGCTCAGAAGCAAAAGGCGCCTGAAGAGAGAAAGGAAGTGCAAATCGATGCAGGTAGGACAAATTCATGACGACCAACTGGAACACCTTCAAGGACGTGAGATTCCCAAACATATGTGGGATGCTTTGGTTAGGATTTACGAGAGGAAGAGCGTGGCGAGACGTCTGCACCTGAATTGACAGATACACTAACTGAAACACACGGAAGGTTCGCTGCAGGAACATTTCGTCAAGTCTGATCGCATAATCCGTTTTTATGGAAGCGCTGGTGGTCAAATGTATGGCGTAGATGTTGTTTGCCGATTACTTTTATCTCTGGGATCCGAATACGACACAGTGGTGACTTCGATCGAGTCGTAACCGGAAGAGCAACTCACTATGGAATTTGTGAAATGCCAGTTTTTCGACGAAGAAATCAAACGGAAGGGAGTGACGTTAGATGTCGGTGCGAAGAATGAAGCAGCAGCTTTCTCGGATGCTGCCCGGAAGCCACCGAAAAAGAAGAAACCCTGCAAGTGTTTTGGCTGTTAAAAGAAAGGCCACAAACTAGCAGACTGTCCCGAAAAGAAGAAAGCCAGCAGATTCGGAAAGGCACAGGTAGCGGTAAAGGATGAAGATGGCGTGATGTTCCCGGAGAGTGACAAGACACCAAGCAAACAGAACCAAATCCAGTGGTGCATAGATTCGAGTGCCACGGAGCACATTTGTAACGACAAGCGGTTGTTTTCGAAGCTTGGAGTAGCTGATGCGGATCGCTGTTACAAAGAGCGGCGAGTGGGTGACGGCGAAGTTTGTTGGAGATGTTCCCGTACTCTCGGAGGTTGGAGAGAAAATCATCAAAGCGACGGTGTCAGGGGCAGTCTTCATTCCGGATTCCCGGTATGATTTATTCTACATCAGCAAAATCGAATCTACCGGCATGACGGTTGTGTTCGATGGTGGCTAAGTGGAAATTCAGCATGGATCAAAGGTAGTGGTAGAGGTCGTTCGATGTTGTTCGATTCCGGGTGAGTTTTGGGGAGAGGCAGTACAGACCGCTGCTTTTCTGGCAAATAGAAGCCCTGCAAGTGCTGTAGGTGAGAAGCTGACGCCATATGAGTTGTGCAAGGAAAAAAACCCCAAGCTGCGGGTATTTGGATCCATGGCCTACTGTCACATTCCGAAGGAAAACTGACGAAAACTCGATGAGAAGAGCTGGAGAGGAATTCTTGTTGGATATGGAACCAACCGCTATCGCGTCTGGAAGCCACAAGAACGTAGGATCGTGACGGTTCGGGATGTCATTTTCGACGAAACTGCTGCGGATAGATGAGAGAAGAATATTGCACTATGGTCCAGATTACGAATTTACGAGGAAACATGCTCCCAGCGCCCAGCGCCTGAACAACATGGTTTGTATCACTATGGCCCATTTTCTGATGTTGATAAAATTGGATGGTCCCATGTCACGGAACACAATGACTGACTTTTTTTAGACTTTTTATTCTCAGGTTAAAGTTGTAGCGCAGAAAATTTCATGACCTTGCATATATAACTAGCTTAATTACCGATTTCGCAATTTTCATCTAACTTAAGGTGTACCATGCAAATGTTTTGCCAAAACCCACTAAAGTTCTGTTGTTAATCAATGGTTATTGAAGTTTTTCTTCTTAAACCATCCCAGATTCAAATGTAATTTTCTCTAGATTCAGAAGTAACATATCTCTTGTTTTGACATATGTTGAACAATATAAATTTTCCTTATATATGACGTTTTTTTTTTGTAACTGCCCCAATCATTGAAATCAACATTTAAAAAAGGGCGTTTTTTTTTAGAAAAACTTCAATAACTATGGATTGGTTAAAGCTAGCGTATCCCAAAGTACGCGTCTTTAAAATTTCTATAAACTCATTTCAGCACAACTTTACTGAACTGCAATAAAAAGTTCAGGCAAACAAACACTTTTGCATGGTATACCTAAGTTGATGAGGGAAAATAGCTCTAAATCGGTCAATTGAAAAAAACGACAGAAATTTAATCATAAATCACTAAATATGAACAAAACACAATATTTAGATCTCTTATATTTGATGTTTAAATACTTCTAGGCAAATAATTAATTTTTATCTTTCATAAATTTAAAGAAACAACTAATCTTCACTTCAGCACTCAAAAATTCATTAATTCCAACAGCTCGAGGAACTTGAATTTTGTTGTACATGTCGCTTGTGAACAGAAATTTCATATTAGATGAAATTTCAACCTCTTCGTTTTGCTTTTTGTGCGTTCTAACGTACTCTTTGGCCACCAAATGCCTAAAAAGTTTCCTGTAGATGTCGCTTCCTCATTAGGTTGGCGTACCTAACCAGCACTGTTTTCCATAGCAGATTGTAAATGGTGGAGCTAATAGAGCTGGAATCAATCAGCTGCTTCTACAGCGGTTGGTCGTTCCGCAAGCAAACAACCCATAACAAGTATTGGAGTTACTGTCAACCAACATCAGTTCATCGAGTTCTGTTTTGATCCGGAGAACGGAACCACATTCGAAAATTGGTTCACCCGTTACGCGGATCTATTCGAAAGCGACGCACGTAGTCTGGACGATGCAGCCAAAGTTCGAATCATGCTCCAGAAGTTGGAAACATCCTCTCACAGTCGCTACGTCAACTACATCCGTCCGAAGCTGCGAAAGGCAGTTACGTTCGCCAAAACCGTCAAGACCCTGACCAAGATCTTCGGCAGGCAAACCTCTGTTGTCCACACAGAAACGTCCATTAACTATGTCACGCAAAAAGTGACTTTTTAGAAGCCATCCCTCCCCCCTCACCTTTCCACGTTTTTTGTATGGATCATTAAATTTATTTTTTGTATGGATTGTCACGTTTTCTCAAACCCTTTACTCCTTTTACTGCGTGACATAATTAATGGACCTTCCCCAAGCGCTTTCAATACTTGCAACCAGGGTTGCGGCTTATCATTTTTGACTCAGGCATATTCATTTGCCAATATCTCCTTTCAGAGGGTCGATTTCAAAATATGATGTATGATGAACTTGTAGTGCATGAGTAGACCTACAACTTTGTATAGCAGTATATTGCTCTAACTCCTATATCTTCGACATGAGAGCGTATATTCACAGTGATCTTCACGATGATCTTCGCGTGATCTTCACCGCGAATATCATCGCGAAGATCACTGCGACTATACGCTCTTATTCCTTAGATATAAGAGATAGAGCTATGTCTTGTTTGACCAAGTTGTAGGTCTACTCAAGCACCATAAGTTCATTGTACATTATATTTTGAAATTGAGCTTCTGAGAAGAGCTATCGGCAAATGAATATGGATAAGTCAAAAATGATATGCCGCAACCTTGCTTGCAACTGGTGAAATCGGATTCGGACGACATTATCGCCTATGATGGCATGGTCAACAGTGTGACGAGTTCGAGTTCAAGGATTTGAATATCGAGCAATTCAAGTACTTGATGATTGTGTGGTTTCAAAGCACCACGCTAGGCGGATATCCGAGCAAGACTCCTTTTCCGCATCGAAGGTGACACAGCAGAAGCACTGGTGACCATTCAAACTCTGATTCGGTCCACAGCATCTCGGAGAAGAAGCCCGGCAGCCAGCAACGTCCACCGAAAACGGAAAGTAAGTCCATCCCTCGTACTCCTTGCTGGCAGTGTGGTCACTGTGTTTGCGACTGTCCATTTTCTGACCATCTATGTAAGTTGAGCACTCGACACTGAACAAGTCTGTAAGTAGCAGACGAAATAGGCCTGTCTGTCAAAAGATAAGCTCATAGTAGAATTAAAAGGAATTTGCTCGCGTTTACTAGCAAAAATTTGAGAAAGTGTTTCAAGTTTTTATTTTTTATTTTTTAAAAAGTGATCACATGAAGTGTTAATTTTAAATTCTCCTAGTTTTCCAATCACAATCGTTCTACTAATACTTGAAAAAGTTTTTTTTTAAAATAGTGTTTAAAAAAAGTGAAAGCATCTATGTAAGTCATGCAACAGCAGCGGCCACAAAAAAGGCTATGATTTTGTCAGAAAGTCTTCAAGCGACTCTTCAACTCAACCCCGAGAGAAAAAGCAGTTTAAGAAGAAGGCCTAGAACCGACCACATCGCCAATAGCTCCAGAAAACGCAAGTATGTAACGACGGCGCTATTTCGCTATAACTGGACTCCGCAAGCGATTACACGGTAATTTCCAGAACAACGTGGCAACAATTGGGACGCCCGAAGCTGACACCATCATCGATTGAAGCATCCAACGCATCCGGTGGACCACTCGCTCCCATCGGTGAACTCCATGGTGAAGTCACCCTCAACAGCATGGTCACACGGGCAGGAGACAACAACATATGAATACCTTATTTCGATAACTGGCCTTGGTATTAAAGAGCTCAGATTTAGAGGTCAAAATATCTACAATTTTATGGTATTATCCTCAGGTATGTTACCTTTTAATCTGAAGTCTTAAATACCAAGGTCAGTTATCAAGTTATTCGTTCATGCGCGGGCAAGCGTAGCCAGTGTTACGTGACGTCATCACCGGAACTCAACGGTCTCGGAGTTGATTGGATCGACTTGCTAACCTTTGGTCGGTTCCATTCGACATGCTCTGCAGTCAAGTCGCAACAGTACCTGGGCCATGTTTCGAGAAAATCACATCGCAGCTTAAAACCAACCAGCCGGTGGTTTTCAACAATTCGCTGGGACACTGCACAAATACAAAGGTAAAGCTATTTTCAAAGGGACCAGTTCTATATAACCCTATTTCGCTGGTCGATGACGAATTGACACGTCTCCAGTCGCTCGGAATCACCACGCCGATCGATTTCTCGGAATGGATCGCTCCGATCGTCGCAGTACGCAAGCCGATTGGTAAAGTTCATATTTTTGCGAACTATTCCACTGGACTCAAAGAAGCACTGCACGCCAATCATTATCACCAACCCCGGAGGAGATTTTCGCGCAGCACAACGGAAGTGCCGTCTTCAGCGTTATCGACCTCTCCGATGTGTATCTTCAGCTGGAAGTAGACGATGACTCGAAGAAACTTTTCACCATAAGCACGCACCGGGGTCTCTTCAGGGGTGAAATCAGCTCCTGGGGAATTCCAAAGGCTAGCACAATGATTGCTGCCATTCCTGGGGTACGTTTGATCCTCGACGATGCGATCATCTTCGGACTAACCTGGGAGGCACACAATGCGTCATTCGACAAGCTACTTCAACGTTTGAAGAAATATGGTTTCCATAATTTAGAAGAAAAATTAGTAATCTCCATTTAATTCCAACTACCTTTGCTTATCTTCGACAGATACGCGTATTTCGTCTACAATGTGCAGACTTCTTCAGTGTCTCGTGCTAACAACTCGACTACGAGACACTGAAGAAGTCTGCACTGTAGACGAATACGCGTATCTGTCGAAGATAAGCAAAGGTAGTTGGAATTAAATGGAGATTACTAATTTTTCTTCTAAATTATAGTTACAAGTATTCCACTAAACAGCTCAAACCCTCTAGGATTCATGGTTTCCATGTCAAGCTGGAAAAATGCCACTTTTCCCTAACCGAAATCAAGTACTTGAGGCAAATCATCGGCAGCAAGGGCATACGGCCCGATCTAGAAAAGCTCCAAGCCATCGCCTCTATTCCGGCACCAACCAACGTTTCCGAGCTCAGATCCTCTCGACAAACTAGGAGGGCAATCCAGCACGCATCTAGATCCCTCACTTCGGCGGAGCAAGCTTACGGACAGCCCGAAAAGGACGCAATTGCGTAACAATGTTCCATAAGTACAGTAGCGCTCAAAAGTGATTTGACATTCATTTTTTTTGAAAAATAAAAACGACAACACTGCCAACCGCAACCGATCTGACGTTTATTTGTTTTGTTATGGTTCTCCATTCGTTTGGTTTGGTTGCGCATTTCTGTTTTGATCAGAGGGTTTAACCCTGTTTTGGCGTAATTCCACAGCTCAAAAGTCAGTTGACAAAGTGTTTATTTGTGGTAAGCTTAAAGTTTAACATAATATTTCACTATCATATCACTAAATGAATGTTCAAATAGCGAAAATGGATCAAACCAAACAATTTGAATACCCGCTTGCGCTCAGGGAGGGCGTGCTGAAATGTTTGGAAGAAGGACGCTCACAAGCTCAAGTTGCAAGGGATTTTTGCATTTCTCGTCAATTAGTGAGCTTCTGGGACAAGAAAAACAAGGAAAGAGGCTACGGCCAAGGCCAGGTCGACCAAAAGTTTCCACTGAGAGGCAAGATCGTTTAATAGCAATGGTGTCGAAAGCTGATCCCAGAAGAACTGCTACGGATATCAACAAGGATTTGGTCGAACATTACGGTATAAAAATTAACAATTCAACCGTCAAGCGTCGCTTGACTGATGGTGGATTACATGGTCGTCGGCCGAGTAAGAAACCACTCATTTCTGAGAGAAACAGAAAGGCTACACTCAAAAAAATCGACACGTCACATCCACGTGAAACCAGTAATAAACACGTGGAATTCACTTAAGATGTTCCTGATTTTCACGTAAACTCACATGAATTTTGCGTGATTTTTCACGTAAAATTTACTGGCACGTAATGTTTACCTGATTTTACTGAAGAATATTTGGTTACTTGTTCAGGTGGAAGTTACGTGAAATTTCACGTGAAAACAACGTGTCAATTTTTTTGTGAGTGTGGGGTTGTCTTTGCTTTGGCTTACCAACATAGGACTCAGGAAGTTTGGTCGAAAGTACTCTGGAGCGACGAAAGCAAATTCAAAAGCAAATTCGAAAGGAAATACCGAATAAATGGACTTTCCGTACAGGATAACGACCCGAAGCATAGGTCGAAGTTGCTGAATAAATATTTTAATAAAGCAAAAATCAATGGTTATGGGTAGTGCCAAGTCAAAGTCCTGATCTGAATCCCATTAAACACTTGTGGGAAGAGCTCAAAAGACGTGTACGAACCCGAAACTAATCAAATTTGACGTCTTTTTACGAGGCCCTCTAGGAGGAATGGAAGGAATGGAGGAATATAATACCGTACCGTATTACTAATTTTGTGGCAGTCGGTCAGTCAGTCAGTCGTCAGTCAGTCAGTCAGTCAGTCAGTCAGTCAGTCGGTCAGTCAGTCAGTCAGTCAGTCAGTCAGTCACGTCAGTCAGTCAGTCAGTCAGTCAGTCGAGTCGTCACGTCGGTCAGTCGGTCAGTCGGTCAGTGGCAGTCAGTCAGTCAGTCAGTCAGTCAGTCAGTCAGTCAGTCAGTTGTCGTCGGTCAGTCGGTCAGTCAGTCAGTGTCAGTCAGTCAGTCAGTCAGTCGAGTCAGTCAGTCAGTCAGTCAGTCAGTCGTCAGTCAGTCAGCTGCGAGTCAGTCAGTCAGTGCAGTCAGTCATGTCAGTGCAGTCAGTCAGTCAGTCAGTCAGTCAGTCAGTCATGTCAGTCAGTCGTCAGATCAGTCGTCAGTGTAACAGTCGAGTCGATCAGTCAGTCAGTCAGTCAGTCAGTCATGTCAGTTCAGTCAAGTAAATTAACTTTGATATTGTTGTCAACATTACATTCTACGTCTTTGTTTTCTATTTATGTTCGCACTAATTATCAGTTCTCCGGCAAAAGTTGTGTATTGCCATCTGTAGCATCCAGCAGTAGTCCGCTCAGCATTGCTGAGGCTCCATTTGCCAGCAAACTTGTTCTTTTCAGTTATGTACGTAAATATCTTGTAAGTGAAATCAAGTTCTCCATAGTTATCATCTTAGACGTGCTCCCTATATGTCTCTGCGGCAACGATTCATGTTCCTAGGATGAGAATGCAAAAGTGCAATTTAAGTGACATATTACATCCCAGTGCAGCATACGAATCAACCAGCTCTTGAACGATGTGTACATAATCTGGAGACTTTTCATTTCCCAAGAAGTGACCACAAACCTTTTGGAACGCATTCCATGCTCGTAACTCTGTCGCGTTAAGAGTTTGCTGAAAATTGTCGTCTTTAAGGAGTTTCCTAATTTGAGGGCCAACAAATACTCCTTCTTTCACCTTGGCTTCGCTCAATCTCGGAAACTTTTTCCTCAAAAAACAATATGGTTCTCCTTGAATCCTTTTTGACAAAATTTTTGATCAACCCAAGCTTAATATGTAGCGGAGGTAGTAAAATGTTGTCCCTGTCGAGGCAGATTTGACACATTTTTCTTCTCAGGTACCATCTCGGTACGTGCTGGCCAATGCTGCTGGTGGTAAGGTCTGCACAGAGATTCCACTGGTGTTCCGAATGTTTGATCTTTTCCAAAAGTGTGTTTATGTTCTCATAAGTTTCCTTCATGTGAGCTGCAAATGCAACTGGCACTGAAGAATACTTATTTCCATTGTGCAGTAACACTGCCTTCAAGCTTTTGCTTGAAGCGTCGATAAAGAGCCTCCAGTCAGTTGCGTGATACTCTAACTGTGGCTCTTCCATTAAACCTTCGATGTTGTTGCAAAAGACAAGATCACCGTCCATCGAAAAATATTTAATGTTATCTGAATGTCTCTTCCTATAAGATGACACCTTTACATCTTTTTCCAGAACATTCCACTGCTTTAGCCTTGAAGCTAGCAGCTGCGCTTTGGTCTTGGGTAGCTTCAAATCTCGAATCAAATCGTTCAGCTCCTCTTGGGTTATAACATGCGGTTCCTCAGACTTCGAAGGTAAAAAATTTGGATCATCCTTAAAGCTTTTCTCAGATTTGCCTGGTTCCGAATCCAACTCATCAGCACGTCCAGCAATATTTGGAGATATTGGAACTGGCAATGCTTCGGAGTGCAATTTTATGCTTCAGAGCTTTGGAAAATCCATGAATTTTTGTCAAACAAAACTAACAATCACTAATGTGATTGGTTGGATTAGTCCACACCATAGATTTGGCAAAAGGCAAGCCTTTATGCGTACCTTTCATCCAACCAAGTAATGTTCCGTAGCATGAACAACAGGAGTATGTTGGAACCCATGGAAATTCACGATTTGGAAGCTCCTTGTCAAAATACAGCTGATATGCTGTCTCCAACAAAGGTGTAAACCCCTTTCTCTGTTCCTTCAATATCACGTCTCCACGATGCATACAAAAATTTTCAAAAATCCATGCAGAAAATGTGATAAAGAAAGGAGGGGGTTAAAACCCTGTATTTTTGAGCGACGTAATTAATGGACGGGTCTTGATTTTCATGAAAACTCGTAATTTTGTGAATGTAAACCCGGTTTTGACATCTACCTTACGTGGTACGAAAAATGCCGGTTTATTTCATTAATCTTACGTGTTACGAAAAATCTGTGATAACGAATGGATTCAGGGAGGTTTATTTCATAAAATCCAAACCCAACATTCAAAGGGCGGAGCGAAAATTCATGTTTTCAAAATAGGAAATCTTGATTTTCATGAAAATTCGTAATTTTGTGAATGAAAACCCGGTTTGTTTTATCAATCTTACGTGTTCCGAAAAATCTGTGTTCACGAATGGATTTAGGGAGGTCTATTCCATAAAATCCAAGTCCAACTTGCAAAGGGCAGAGCCAATATTCTGGTTGTTGCTTAGGTAGATCATATTACTACGGAAGTACGTGTTTTTGTGAGTTTAAATCACATTTTTCTCGAAAAACTGGACGTGTTACAGCATTTCTGAGCCCATATTTGAATTCAGTGTAGCACAATCTATAAAATCCAACCAGAAATGCCGACGGGAGCGAAAAAGTTCCGATTTTGGCGGCTAGTGTTAGCGGATTCTGAATTTGAGCTAGCATGAGCATCGTTGTAGCTGACGTTGTAAGCAATTCGGGAAGATGATTTCTGTTTCTTCACAAAATTACAGAAACGCGATGGGTTCTGTTTGACACTGGCCTGGATTCTCGATACGTAATTCTCGTATGTTGTTAGCATTATTGACCTGTACGATGATTCAGCATTACGTAGGATGATTCGATCACTCTCGGACTTTGAGAGAAAGAAGCGATGTCGTGCTTTGCTTAGCATGTTTCTGAGATGGCGTAGCTCTGAAGTCCACCACGGTTGGTTAAACGTTGATTTCAATGATTGTCTTTTTCGAGGCAAAATCATTGCAGACTTCATAAAGTTTGTCATAAAAAGCTGACAGTGAATCGTCAATTGATCCGATCCGCAAGATGGTATCCCAATCGGTATCGGCAAATGCTGTTTTCAGCTGGCTTCAATCACACGCGTTGAAATCAAATAAAAAATTGTCGAAATTTTCATCTATCGTAACAAAATTATTGTCGGTCACGTCAAACAGTAAAACAAAAGGCATGTGATGGTTGTCGATCTGTAACAGTGGTGTGGGGGGTTCGACCAGATCCAGATATTCCGGTAAACTTACGAATGCAAGATCAAGTAATCTTCCATTGGTGTTCATAACCCTGTTAACTTGCCGTAAGCCCGCAGTGAACACGGTTTCGATGAGGGATTGTTCTTGCTCGGAAACAACGTTCGACGGAATGTATTCGTTAATCTCGTTATCCACACACAACTCTTGACAGGACTTTGATTTCTGTTTTGGAATAAGTTAATTATTCCTACCCAACCCAGTAGAAACACCATCATGCATGAGTACGATAGAAGAGAAGCAGTGATTGGCTGGTCTTCACGAAATTCATTTCGTGCATTATACAAAAAGGTGTAATTATAGCATTTCACCAGATAAAAAGCAATATGAATGTTTCATACAATATACGAGACATTTGTTCTATGTACAAAATCCATGTTTTTGAAACGAGTGAAAGCTAATTTAGGAAAATAAATTTCCAGTGTGAACAGTGCCTAATAATATTTGGAATTTGTGCTTGCCGATGCAAAACAAAACAGGAGGGACGCGAGTTTGTTGCTATTCACACAACATCAACAATGCCCTGTGCAGTGTGAGATCGAACACACAGGTTATCAAATGTTATCAAACGAAAAAAAAAACAGCTAAGACAACCTCTATTGAGTGAAAAATAACCGCAATAAAAATGCTTCCCACACCGACAGCCTACTTCGACCGCCCATTCAAACGTCCATCTGCTGACAGCTTCAGCTACCTACTCTATAGCCCAACGCAAACCATTGCTTACGGATCGAAAGTAGCTAGGTGACGAACTGAGAATGCGTGAAATTTTTATTAATATGCAAACAAGAGGAAGAAGAATTCTCCAAAGCAGAAAAATGATCGCCCAAAGAAAACCAATCAACGTCAACCGAGCGAAAATTCATTAAAATCATAAATAATGCTAATATTGCTTTCTTCAGTCAAAGTGTGGCACTTTTTTTTTGCCTCCTCCTCCTCATCCTCCTCTTCTTCGCCAAGCTCCTTCCATCGCTCGACATAACATTTCCTGACAAACAGCAGCTTGTTATTAGTCGTCTCCATTTTGCTGCTTCCTCTCGCCTTAACTGTATAGGATGTGGGAGGAAACACAACCGTTCCACCCGATTCCTAGAAACAAGAGCACAAGTACGCTAAAACAACCAGCAAATGAGCGTCTTATTTTGGTGGTCCCGTACGAAGATTTATGTCAAGTAATATTTTCTGCCACAAGCGGGCACTTGTTTAGCTGCCCCCCTCCGTTGGCAGTAATTTCCAGTTACATCGACATTTTTGAACAATGTCGGTCCATCAAAGGCGGGGATTATGGAGGGTGGGAACTGAGGGAACTGTTGTCAAACTGCTATCAATTCTGAGTAGCACTTGAAAGCTTTATTGTTATTCTTTTCGAGAGCCATGTGGTTTTGAAAGGCTGCCAAAAATTATGACTCCAATCGCATTTTCTCCGAAAAGAAGGTAAGAAGGAAGGACATTCAAACCACGGACGAGTCGTCCAAAGACACTGAACGAGCACAAGATTTGCATACTGCGGAAATTTTTTAATTGGCACTGAAGGCAGAGCGACGGCGAGTTCTTCCCTTCATTCGATGGCAGAGTTGCAGGAAAGCACAACATTAACATCAACCGGAACAGCCGTAGAAACTTTCCAACAAAGTGCAGTCTCTCAAGCACACCGGACTTGGTGACTCAAGGGTACCTTGGCGTGCAATAATGCTGGTGGCACTCTAATGCTATTAGGTTCGGTCGCCGCTCAAGTTTCCCCCCCAATTCCGACAACCCGTCGGGGCCATAGGAGCCGAGATGTGTCGTTTTAATTTTCTATTTTAGCAAAAATCATAAATTTGACACGATGTGGCCCTCCACCCCCACCCGGTCGGCTTCGGTGTGACTCCAATACAATGGGAATGACACAATTTGTGGCGTGTTCATAAAAATGGAAACCCAACCTAATGGAGGGGAAAGAAAGCTCACCGGAATTCCGTGCGGTATGAAGTTGGGTGGGTATTTGCATTAAAGTTGCTTCCGTTCTGTGCATGTCGCCGGTGTGTAGAATAAGGGATGTATAAATAGTTCGAGTCGTTTAGTTTTGAGCAAAACATGTTGTTAATGAATTTAATTTGAGTGAAATGTTCTGTGGGATGATGATAATGAGATTCCGACATCTATTGTAGCAAGGAAGCTCCCTTGAAGCAAGCTGAGATAACCTGAAAAATTAAGATCATGAATACCTGTAGAAAAAGAGATTTAACTTATTGACTAAAATAGAACACTTACCTTGAACAAATTGTGAGCCACATACTCGTATTTGAACTCACTTTCAATCACACACATCTTGAACATCTGCGAATGTAAGGACTGTATCGAAAATAAGTTATCCACTTATTTGTTTTTTCTAATCATAAAAATAAATGATTTTTTATTCAAACAAATGGACAATAAGGAATTGTACGGGATTGAACATGAACATTGTGAAGACTGGATAAAATTGATATTATTCTTTCAAGAATTTGCAAATTTTTGATCGAACACTTTTATTCAACGTACTTATCACCTTTTTTGGACGCCTTAGTCAAAGTTTTTTTTAATTCCCGGATATTGAGCAACTAGGAGAATTTTAAATTTACACTTCATTTGATCACTTATCAGAAAATAAAAATGAAACATTGGAACACATTTTTAACCCTTATGTGATCGACAAAAAAACACCTTTAAGTGATCGACAGGGTACCCGGGTACCCACCAAATTCAAATGATTATAACTCTGGCTATTATTGGCCGATTTTAATTCTTTTGGCACCGTTTGATTTCAAAACTTATTGGCTTTGAGGACATTATAGGCAATGACCATTTGAATTCATCTGGTTCCCGTAAATCCGGGTTCCCGGGGCTGTGGTCAGGTACGGAGGCACTATTTGGAAACAACTATTAAATTTCCAGAAATGGATGTCAAAATCTATGGAATAATTCCAAGAAACCATTTCTATTCCATTGTGGGCCATATACCGACTTGTTCCTGCAACGGCCATTCTGTAACAGGTTCCCGTGGGGCCTCGAGTGGCCATGAACATTTTCAGTAGAATCTCCAGGCAATGTGGGTATCAAAATTCATGAAATTTCGCCAGTAGGCTATTTCTCAACATTTTGTAGCTATCTGATGATTTGTCCTCGGACCGGTCAATCCGGAACAGGTTCCCGTGGGGCCTCGAGTGGCCATGAACATTTTCAGTAGAAACTCCAGGCAATATGGGTATCAAAATTCATGAAATTTCTCCCGTAGAATATTTTTTAACGTTTAGTGGCAATCTGATGATTTGTCCTCGGACCTGTTTTACCGGAACAGGTTTCCGTTTGGCTTCAACTGGCCATTTTCATGTTTAGAAGGAAACCTTGACAATACGGGCTTCAAAATTCATTAAATTTTACCAGAAAGCTATTTCTCAACGTTTTTTGGCATCTGATGATTTGTCGTCGGAACATTCATCTCAAAACAAATACCCGTGAGGCCTCAAATGGCCGTGAACAAACCTGGCCATAACACGTTGAGAAACGTTGGAATTTTGATAACCACATTGTCAAGGGTTCCTTCTTAAAATGTTCATAACCACTCGAGACTTGACGGGAACCTGTTCCGGATTGACAGGTTTTAAGATAAATCATCAGATAGCCACAAAAAACGTTAAGAAATATCCTACTGGATAAATTTCATGAATTTTGATACGCATATTGACAGGATTTTTACTGAAAATGTTCAAGGCCACTTGAGTCCCCACGGGAACCGTTTTCGGATTGACCGGACCGACCGGATTGACCGGCAATCATTATATTGCCACTAAACGTTGAGAAATAGCCTACTGGCGAAATTTCATGAATTTTGATACCCATATTGCCAGGGGTTTCTACTGAAAATGTTCATGGCCACTCGAGGCCCCACGACAACCTGTTCCGGATTGACCGGTCCGAGGACAAATCATCAGATAGCTACAAAATGTTGAGAAATAGCCTACTGGAGAAATTTCATGAATTTTGATACCCATATTGCCAGGGTTTCTTTTTAAATATGTTCATGGCCACTCGAGGCCCCACGGGAACCTGTTACAGAATGGCCGTTGCTGGAACAAGTCGGTATATGGCCCACAATGGAATAGAAATGGTTTCTTGGAATTATTGCATAGATTTTGACATCCATTTCCTTAAATTTAATAGTTGTTTCCAAATAGTGCCTCCGTACCTGACCACAGCCCCGGTAAACCGGATTTACGGGAACCAGATGAATTCAAATGGTCATTGCCTATAATGTCCATAAAGCCAATGAGTTTTGGAATCGAACGGTGCTAAAAGAATAATAATCGGTCAATAAAAGCCAGAGTTATGATCCTTGCTCTGCCTAATGTTGTATTGATGGATATTATCTGTGCCAGAAAAAAATGTTATGCCCCGTTCCAGTTACGTATTGCTAGGTGGGACAATGAAGAACTGAATCCATGTTGCTAACTCAATTCATTATATTTAAACTGATACGAGACGTTGAAGAAGAATCAATCTAACAAACATTAAAATGAAGAAGAAGATATCAGAGTGGTGATCAGTCTCGACGTGGCTCTTCTCATCAGGCAATGGTGTGGACCGGAAGCTTTAAAGTCAAACTATGGAAAATTCAAATGAAATTCTAATTAAAACTGATTTTCCTTAACATCATACAACCACCTACTTTTAATTAGGTTTCATTTGAATTTTCTAGAGAACTGGGGATCTAATGCTTTAACATGGGAGTTGTCGGTTTATCACCACTCGTGTGTGAAGTTGAATTCCTCCAATTGGTCGAAGAGGCCACAGTAACCGTTCCAGCAAATATGAAAAATGAGGAACGACCGGGCAACCATCAATTATGCGCTGGTATGCATCCGTGTGGCGCGGGCAATGTTCGCGGAACACGTTGGCAAGCGCGCATGCCCGTAGAAATAAGAAAACAAGAATCATTCCACGTCACCTGCAGCTGGCCATCCGCAACGATGAAGAGCTGAAAAAAACTTTCTCGGGTTATGACAACCTTCTGGATAGGTGTCCTGCAAATGTCTAGAGCAAGGGACTCAAGGTTCAATCAAAATTTCAATCACTTGGAATATCATTCCCTCCGTAATTCTACTAAAAAAAAAAAAAAAAAGATGGGTGGCGGACTGGGCTCAACAGTGTATGGAGCGTCGCGCAGATCAATCGCCAACATCGTATTAGTCAGGGGATGGTCGTACAACGCTGGTCGTTAAGACAATTAAACGTCGGTGGGCGTTGGATCTGCCTCCCGGAAGGCAGGACGTAAACGTAAACGTAAGCTGGTCCACCGGGTCGTGGGTTCTGGGGTTTGTTCGTTGTATGTTCAATGTAAATGTCAACATAAGATCCATTAACACTAACAAGCACATTGTACATTCAACCAACAAAATATTATTAGCAGTTAATGCGACTCCAACTGCGAGTTTTTATAAATTTTCGTGGATATTCTCCAGTGGATGAAGCACTCACACTCATAGCATACGGGTTGTGCATGGGTTAATTCGGACTGGATAAAATATAGTTGAAATTTATTTATTCGATGACATCGGATTGGCTTCGCGTCGAACATGCGTCGACCTTGTGAGTTATGTCGCTGGCACTGCATTCGTGCGCGAAGTACTAATTCTATTCGGGCTGTTCCATTCGAAAAAAATGATTTGAATATATTTACCGAATAGCAGAGTGTTACTTCTGATAGAGACATATATGCATCCTCCAGCATCACAGAGACGCTGTCCAAATGAAGACTGTACATCAGCAACAGACCATCCGGTGAGATCTTTCTGAGTTTGAACGGATACTGCTTAATACTGTGCCATCCTCAAGACAATAAGATTGTGCCTGGTTGGAAGCGTGTGCACATCACCTTATGTCCATCTTAATGTACTGCATGTTTGTGCGGGGCTATGTTGTGGGTGTAAGTGACCTCAGAATGGACAGTACATTGTTGGAGCATCTCTGAAATGGGGCGCTGGAACCGAGTCAGCCTACCAACACCCGGGCTAAAAATGTTTGTCGAGTCGACAACCGTCTCGTTTAACTGCAACCATTTTTCTTCCATAAAATCATCACTGGCGGACGGTAGGCGTTGGATCACACAGACACACACACACACACACACACACACACACACACACACACTCACACACACACACTCACTCTCTCACACACTCACACACACACACACACTCACACACACACACACACACACACACACACACACAAACCGGAACACCGCCTTCCCCCCATGGAGTCTGCCCTAAGTGGCCAGCTACGTCGTAGGGTTTTCGCCATTGTAGCTTCTAATAGAGCCATTTGCATCGTACCCTTGGCTTGCCGTACCGAGTGGGACCGAGGCTGGTGTGGCACTCTGCTGTGCTAGCATAGGTTGGCCTGCAACGTACTCGGTCCATGGCTGTGCCTCACCAGCCTCGCTGTCTGCAGGGAAGGTTATGGGTCGGCATGGTCGCCATGGTGCTGGATTTCATCGATCCACCTTGCTCATTGCGCGCCTCTTCTTTCGTCTACCCGTCGGTTCGTTTTCGAGAACTATTTTAACAGGACAATGTCGTCCTGGGCATTATGTGGGCATTTTTGCCTCTGAAGCACGCATCGTGGTCGGCCGGTAATTTAGCAGATGTGCTGATGGGAGGATTCTCCCGGCTGACATGATGCAATTCGTGGTTCATTCACCTCTCCACGTCTCGTCTTCCATCCGCACCCACCGTAGATCGTACGCAGCACCTTCCACTCGAAAAACACTGACGGGTGCGTTGGTCTTCCACTAGCACATGTCCATGTTCCGTGGCCGTAGAGAACTACCGGTGTAATTAATGTCTTGTAGATGGTCAACTTTGTAGTTCGGCGAACTTTTGTTCGATCTTGAGCGTCCTTCGGAGTCCAAATTAAGCTCGATTGCCAGCCATAATGCGCAGCGCTTTTTATTTCTCTGCTGATGTCGTTATCGGCGGTCCCTAATGAGCTCAGATCCACTAACATTTTCTTCACGTGAGCCTCTTCCCTTCATGTATTTTGTTTTCAACGCATTAATCGCAAGCTCCGTGGTCCATCATCGTCGTGAAGATTACGTGCTACGATTATCAAGGTCGTCGGCGACGCCAGATGGTTGGACTGGACGTTCCTGAAGATCGTGACTATCGCTATGCGAAGATGATCTATTACATGGTTTTCATTTTTAGTAATAAAAATACTTAAGATTAGTCTACATAGCGCCTGAATTACATTATTGATATGGCAAAACCATTTCGCGTACATTAAATAATAAACTTTATAACTTATCAATCAATGCCTAACTAACCTTAAAAAGAATTTTTGCCTTAGTGTTTTGTTTAATTCAATTGGTCCAATAGTTGGCATTGTGTCAAGACATCGTTGTAGTGGACCTGTCTTGTTTCGGAAGGGTGATATTCTGTCCTGGTTGGGTCGACTGAACTTGACGCTTTTTCTTTCATCGTGCATTTGCAACATTTTGCACACCCCTTATTTTAATTTTGAAATTAGCACTTCAGTTATCAAAATGTCGGCGAAGGAAGAGAAATAACGCATCAAAATTTCGCACGTGCATGGCGAAAATCTAAACTACTCTCACGCCAAGTTTGAGAAATTGTCAAAATGGGCTAACTCAGCTGCTTACCAACATATTCAAAGCGTCTCGGTGAACGTTTGTAGACGGCCAGGAAGACCTGGATCGGGAGTCGAAAGCTGGCTTGAGTTGTCCAGCTATTTCGACCGAAACCCCAACTTCTCCATCGAGATGTCACAAAGAAAGATTAGAATGGGTTACCTGCAATAGTGGAAGGTGGCGGGTTCAGGCTGGACTGTCGGTGGCTGTAAAGAAAGTGGTGACTCAAAATCGCGAATATAATCAAAACACGTCGACCAAAGCGTGAAAGTTGTACACGACGATACTGACGATGTTTGATTTCGTGGTACAGGAAGATGAAACTTACGTCAAGGCAGACTTCAAACAGCTTCCTGGACGAGGAATTTTTTACGGCAACCGGACGGGGAAAGGTGGCAGATATTGCCAAGCACATTTCTACTGTCGAATGTTCGCGAAGAAATATCTGGTGTGGCGAGGCCATCTGTACCTGTAGCTTGAAGAGCAAGCGTTTACATTGCGACCAGAACCGTCCCAACCAGAAGATTTGTCTGAGCGAGTGCCTACAAAAACGTCTACGGCCTTTCCTGAAGCGAGACAATTGTTCCGTTCTATTTTGGCTGGTTGGCATCTTGCCATTACGGAAAAAGGAGCCATGGGTGGTATGCTGCCAACAACGTTCAGAGTGGTGCCCAAGGACAGAACCCTCCCAACACGCCAGAGCTCCGCCCAATCGGGCAATATTGGGCCACCGTCAAAGCGGCAAGCTATTTGTGAGCGAGAAACAGTTCAAGGCAAACTGGCGTTCTGCAGCGAAACCCAAGCATGTTATTTGACCTATTAATAATGCTGTTATAATGACCAACAAAGGTTAGCTCAGAGTCGAGTATTACACCTATGTCTCTCGCCGGGCTGCATCTTTCAATATTATTGTGTTCAAAATAAGTTTCTGCATTGTGGTTTGCTGCTCTAAAATGATAAATGATAAATGATACACCAACTGAAGACCTACAAGAAGCAAAAAAATTCTGGAGAATTGAGGTTCTGCGGTATGTAGCCACCAATTCTACACTACCGGAACAATCAATGCGAAAATCTATCGATCAGAAAGTTGCCGCTCTTATATCGTATGGTACTCCTCCACTGTTTTGGCCGGACTAAGCGTCGGCATATTTTTAATTAGCTCCCTGGAATAGGGTGGATTTCGTTGAAAAATACATCAATTCGCCAAATTGCGCTCAGTTTTGGCCCATTGAACGCTACCGGGCGATTGTGAAGGGTCTTTAAAGACTGGTAGAAAGCAGCTGAGAATATCCGGGAAATATTCTCAGGTAACAAACAATCCTGTTGGGTAACAAACACAACCATGAACTTCACAACACCCACCCCGCCCACCACACACCTGCCTCTTACGTTGGGGCACCAACAAACCTACAATAAATACAAGACCTACTGTGATGCTCCACGAACTTCAGTCGAGCTCTCGGCACTGAAGAAAAAGTCTGCACAGGGCTGCAGACGGAATGAGCCTATCTGTCAAAGATAGATAGTATATATTGGAATTTAAAAGGAATTTGCTCGTATGTTTACAAGTGGTGATTTTAACCCTTATGTG